>PVKA01001481.1:5481-145855 GCA_004027165.1 Ctenomys sociabilis
GGAAAATAAAGAGAAGAGGAAAAGGCCGAGGTCGGGGGAGGCCTCCCACCTGGTGGGCAAAGGGCCTGGCAGCAATAGTAGGGGTGCTCACTTATACTCTCGCGACGTGAGTGTCATGAGACACAAGCGTGCCTGGTGACTAATGACTGAAATTGTCCAGGCAGGAGGCTTTCCTCAAGCCTGAGGTAGCTTGACTGCTTTAGGCACTTGGCCCTATCCTGCCCTCCCGCATATGACCAACTTCCAGCTTCAGCCTCTCCCAAAGGAAACTAAAGCTGTTGGGTCTCTACTCACATAAATTTCTGACTGGCCTCTCCTAGTTACATACCTCGGACACAGGCTGAAGCCCGGCTGTTGCTCTCAGCTTGGTACATTCATCGAAGAGCTGTGACTTCAGAGTAGTCCTGACCCGTAAGCGTATCTCATTGTGGTCATCACATTGTGAAATATAATGCTTGGTCTTCCTATAAAAGGGAAATTTGCAGCCATAACCAACTCCAGAAGCCTAGGGCCCTTGGCTTGCTTAGCTGCTGCGCCTACTATGTGAATCTCAAAAGTCCTGAAAAATAAATGCCACAGTATGTGTTAACATTTATTACCATTGCCTCGTTTTTCATTTTTTCGCTTTGATACACTTCTTAACAGGACCTGGAGAAAAAAGAAAGTAAGAGGAAAGGAAGGAGATGCAGTCAGGAGCTAACAAGGGCGCCACAGAACAGAGCGCAGGAGCATCTAAAACCGAAGACCACGAGTCCGGTTCTCGGGAGGATCTCCTTACCTCTTGAACTTGAACGACCTGGCAGCGAGATCTTATCAAGTAGAATAGAAAAGCCTTTGTGGCTTCTAAGTTTGCGGTACTCTTCTGAATTTCCCCAAAGTTATGTATTTTATAAGCCTTATCGTGGGCACCCAACCCAATTTTATTCATTGCAATTTGTAAAAGGAAAGAATATCCACAAAACTCAATAAGTTTAGGAGTTTGGGGTAAGGTCAGTCTTGGGGAAGGTTGTAGCGAATGGAGATGTGATTCAGTTAATTTCGATCTGTGGTGGTGGCTACGTGCTCGTGATGACCGGAACAGAAGTCAGGGAAGAGGGAGGAAGTCCTCGTGGCAGCCCGGTCCTCCCTGCCCTGAGGTGGGCCTTTCTTGGATCCCATGGGCAGTTGGCCTATAATTCACTTATTTTCTCTCAGCTTCTATATTCCCCAGAGTGCCTGTGTCATGTGGCTTGAGGTCAGCCTCTGGGAGTGTTTTAGTCAGCTTTTTGTCACTGTGACACGAGCCTGAAATAATTGCTTTATGAAGAGGAAAAGTTATCTTGGCTCTGAGAACTGGAGGCTTTGGCCCATTGCCTGCCGACTCCGAGTTGTGGAGGTCAGGGCTGCGGGGTGGTGATGGCCACACACTCATGATGGCCAGAACAGAAGTCATGGAAGAGAGACCAAGGCCACAGCTCTCACTGGGGGTGCAACGGAACCAGTTCATCTCACGTCAGGAAGCCAGAGAGTGGGGAGAGGGCAGCACCCCACAGGGCTCCGCAGGAGCATCTGCCAATAACCCAAGTCCACCCCCAAGGTTCTCCCAGCTGCCAATAGCACCGCCCCCCAGAGCAGGCCTTTATTTGGGCCTTTGGGGGACAGTGAGAGCAGAGGGCACTAATAGCGCCTACCTTCTGGTTTCGGCTCTTGCTGTCAGCACTGCCCCTCAGGGACAGTTGGCTGCAGAGTCCAGCAACCTCACCGCTCTCACCAGCAGGCTGGCCGGGGGCCCCTGGGGGCGAGTGCATCCTCAGAAACCAGAGCTCCAAGTGCAGAGACACTGCGCACACTGGGCGGGTACCCAGAGCAAGCGCAGGCTAATTCTTTCTAGAAAATCATGCTCAGTGACCTTACCCTGCTTCTAATTCTCCAAAGGGGCCTGGCTGCTGGGGCTCTGGGGGATGGGCGTGGGGCTGTGCTCAGTGGGGACCGGGGTACTCTGTTCCTGCTCATCCAGAGAGCTCTAGGGCATGGTGTCCTGTGTGCCATGTGCTCTCCTTCACACAGACAGCATCTGAGGAAAGGATTCCTGTTACCAAGACTGCTGCAGACTCCTGCTCTAGAGAGGGCTGCTTCCGCTTCAAAGGTGATCTTAGCTGGTAGAAACCAGACATTTGCATATGAATCCTCCATGTTTAATAGCTTGAGAGGCCAAAGGCGGAGGGATAGGTTGCTGGCATGGATGCACTGGTGGGAAGAGGAAGAGGTGGACACTGTGGTGACAAAGACAACAGAGAAGGTGGCAGAGCAGGAGTCGTGTTCCTGATGACAGCTGAGAGTGTGAGTCACATCTTCAGCCTCCAAAGGACATTCATCAAGGAAGGAGCTGCTCAGTGGCCTAAGTGCCTGCTTACGCAAGTGTGGGGACTGGGGTTCAATCCCCAGTACTGCATACCGCCCTGGCCCCGTCCCCAGATGTGCTGAGCCAGCCAGCGAGACTGGGTGTGGTGGTGCACACCTGTAATCCCAGTGCTGTGGGGGCCCAAAACGGGGTGATCATTGTGAGTGTGAGTGGCGTAGTGAGACCCGTACCAAATACGTTAGAAAAGAAAGGAAGGAGCATCTGCAATGGGCTATGGAGAGGTGGCCTGTTAGGACACCACCGGAGGTGGCTGGGGCTACACCCATCTTTCTGCTCACCTGCCACCTCCACAGAAGGATCACCTCTAACTAGGACAGCATTGCACCTTGGTCCCCAGACCGTGGAGTACCGTGTGACTTCTTTGATTACAAAATAATAAATAACCATATTAAATTGTATTTTAATAAAGTCGCACAGCCTTAACTTGATTTAGAGCTTCACTGTGGGTTTCAGAGCCTGATGCCCATGGAGCCTGAAGAGGCAGGCGGGAAACACTAACTTGGGGGACTGGCGCCAGCTGGAGCCTCAGTTCTGTCGCTCGTCCTCTATGTGGTTGGGGAATTGTTTTCATAGTTTCAAATACTCTGTAGAAAACTGGGCCGCAGGATGCTCTATCCCCAGGAACATTACTTGCTTACAGCATGTAGCAAACCTGTTAAAAATTTTTTATTAGAAAAACTTATCATCTTTGATCTTACTGAAATATGTCAGGCAATTTATCTCTACATCACCCAAAACTTTATGAAATGCTCCTTAAACTAGATATCGATGGTGTTTCTTCATACTCTGTGTGTTTCTTCCCTCTTTATCTGTGTGCATAAAATAATATTTGGTTGTACTTGTTCTTACCTCGGGCAGGAGAGGAGGGCTTGGGAGAGGCCCTTCAACCAGACTGGGGCTGAAGTGGGAAGAAGCGCCAAGCCCACACTGTGCCCAGGTTCTCAGGCATCGCGTCAGAGCTCAAGTTTCTGTTTCCTTAAGTTCATTTCCTGTAAGTGTTGTCATAGTTACCTAACCCAACACCAGCACACACTTCATCATAAGACCGCTTGTTCCCTATATAAAATGCCAAACACCTTTACTCCTTTGCTAAGCCCATGTTTTGTAGGAGGATTTCTGTAGCTGCACTAAATCATATTGGGCAAAAAACAACCCCCTCCATGCCTCCCAGACTGGGAACTAAAACTAAAATTCTTCCCTCCAGCTCTTTGGGGTCAGTGCTCAGTCCAGGACTGGGTGCCCACTGCCGGCCTTGCTTATGTCCGCATCCAGCCTCTGTGGGTGACTCAATTACGTAAGCGCATTTGCTGCAACAGGGCAGGGTGTGAGGGTCCAGGCCAGCAAGGTGCTGTCACAGAAATGTGATAGCTGGCTCCAAAGGGAGAGGTGACTTTTAGGGACTCACTGGGCCAATTCACCACTGAGTCTTCTCTTGTCTCCACCCTCGAGAGCTGTGAGTTTCGTGCTCACTAAGAGAAGCATCTCCTCATGTATTCTACCTGCATGTGTAACTTTTGGCATTTTGCACAAAATGATAATCCCGGTAGATGTAAAGAGGGATTTGTCACACTCCTAGATTTGCTTAGATTGTACTGCCGTTACCATATATTGGAAAGTCTGTGTTTGGAATACAGCGACCTAATCTAAAATACCTGCTTTCTCAGCTGTATTCAGGTATAATTGCCAAATAAAGTGCACAGCATGGTGACTTAATCCAGATGCCTTTGAATGGAGTAATGATCGCCCGCCCGGCATGGGGCTAGGACCTGGAGCTCACTGGTGCCCAGTGTGTGGAGCATGGTGTTGGCCAGACCTTAGCAGCTGCCAATCGTGCCACACGGAGAGTGCTACAGCAGTGCCAGTGGGACAGATTCCCCTTCTGCCTCATGCGCTCCTCTTCAGTGCTCTTTATGCTACGATGCAGTGGCAGGCTGAAAGGGCCAGTTTTAGGAAAATCAGACTAGAAGTGTCTCCTTCTCCTACTGCGCAGCCCTGTAGGTGTTTTCCGGCCAAGTCTTCACTTGGGGCAGAGGGCAAATGCACCTCTGTGGCAAGGGCAACGGTCCCCTCTGTGCCAGTGCAGGCCTCCCCACCTCATCTCCCCTCAGAAGCCATCGCCTCTGAGGACCATCATCCCAGTGTTAGGACTTTGGCATCTGAATTTCAGAGGGGATACAGTCGGGAGGAGAAGGTGCTTATAGTCTGGTTTTCTTAAAATTGGCCCCTTGCCTTTGGAAAATTTCACCCCCATACAGGAGAACTGTGTCCCACTCCTTATCCAACATCCTTGGCTGAATACAGAAGGATTTTCTTGGTCTAGGATTTGATATCTTATAAATGGAAAAAAAGATCTATGCTCTTACACCGTGAGTAAGGAAGAATGAGGGACCAAGAGATTCCTGCTTTTACATTAGCTGCTGTTTCAGCAAGACATGAACAGACTCCATCCCCACTGCCTTGGGCAAGTGCTCCTTACCCATCTAAGGATTATTATTTTCTTCTAAGATAGCTGAAATTGATTATGTCATGAGGTTGTCTCATCAAATTAACTTACTTTATCTCAAAGTAGCAATAACAAACTGACAATCCTGCTAAGATATTGTTTAGAAGGATTTGTTCTATTCCTGAGCCTTACGCTAGGTGATGCATTATGTGAACTCAACAAACCCATGTTCAGGCCACACCACCCTGACTCACGAGGCTCTTTCTCCTCCATAACTTTGCTGAGGTACAACAGGGTATTTTCGGTGCTCTATGTATGATGGTGTACATATGCCCTGAGAAGTGCTTACCACAACCATACAAAGCAAAGTACCTATCACCTCAGTTACCTGCTCTGTGTGTGTAGTGGGAAAACGTGCCAGCCCTTTGCCATGTTCAGAAAGGAAGCTTGAGCTCTCTGACCAACACATCCACTATCCTCCATCAGATAGTTTCCTAAGTAAGAATAAAGTTGTCTACACAGAGAAGCTCAGTTCACTCAGTGAACACTGCTAGCTCATGAAATGGGAACCTGACTTCATGTGGGAGAAGAAGCCATGGTGATTCCTAATGGGAAATGAAGCAAAAACACTTAAAGTGCACCTGACTAGAAAGGCTCTGGACCCCTCCTCAGGAGCCACCTAGAATCCACGGCTCAGGCCAGCTCTAACTCCATACAGGTTTGGTTCCACTCATTCAGTTATTCAGTCATATGAATTGTAACAGTATCTATAGCCTTTGGATAGGATGAGAAAGGTAGGAAGTTTCTCACATTGCTTACGATCTACTTTCCTTTTATCCCTCATAAATATCCAAATAGGCAGTGCTCCCTGGCTCTGACATGCAAAACAGAAAGTTTACTTTTATTACACAGTAAATATGTGTAATGTGTGTCATTCAGCATTGGCTGGGAGGTTCTCTACTTCTGCTTATCTTCCTTGATTATCAAGGATGTAGAATAACATGAGTCTCCCGCTTATTGCTGATTCTCCAGTAAGTGGAAGAGAAAAGCCCAAGCAGTGCCTTGGGAACCCAATCCAAAAAGGCAAAGCCACATCTGCTTCTACTACTCGGCAAAGGCATAAAGTGAGCTTCTTAGCCATGATGCAGTCCTGCATTTGTGGTTCTCTCAGGCACGCCTAGCTGAGAGTTCCTAGTCAGGGCAGCAGATGAAGGTCGCAGCCTCCGAGCACTGATGCTGGCAAGAGTCCTGCAGGCACACGTGGCTCTGCAACTCACTCACCAGGAGGAAGGGGAGTGGAGCAGCTTGTGACTTCCTGTAATTGTCTGGAACACTGGGACTCAGGTTCAACTTGGCTGCATTTGACTGCAAGTTAATTGTGCCCCCTTTGAACTGGATGCTTTTGGGCTCTGTGAGCTAAGTTTTGGAGAGTTTCTCGAGAGCCCTTGAGCGTTGTAGAGCGGTGCTCAGAAAAGCTGTCGTTAGTGTGTTGGGATCCTGGGGGAAACATCTTAGAAACCTCGCCTGTGTTTGCTTAGATCTAATGTCAAGTGGAAAACAGGCTACAACTGTGTCTGGGGGCTGCATCTCACAGCAGCATTGGGAATGCAGTGCCCAAGAAACGCCGGCCAGGCAGGAATCTAGGAGCAAAGGGCTGTCACTAATAGCTGAGAGAGCGCTGGGTGTTCTTAACCAAAGAAATGAAGACTCAGGACTGGGAAGGAGGGAAGACCTTGAAAGAAATTGTCACCAAGAGCTAGCCCACCTGCATTTGCTCCAAAGGATTGCATAAGGAAGCTTCTGGAAGGCAAATTTTAGGATCTAAAGTTAGAAAGAAAGCACAGAATTCTTCAAATACAGAAAGCTTCCTCTCAGAACAGAAATGTGCCAAGATTGAGATGTCCCGGATGAAGCTGGAGATGACACTTAGTGAATTCTGTGATTGAGAAGTTTGCCTGATTTAGGCACAAAGGGTTAAGATGCCATGGGCTGGACACACCTGAGTTGTAACCAGCTGTAGAATTTCTTGGCAATAAATTTGAGGAAAACATTTACCTTATCAGAACCCGAGTCCTGTCATTTACAGAAACAGAAGTAATGTTTTCTTAGTGTGTTGTGATGAGTAAGACCTAGGGTGGCAGTGTGTACAGTGGTAGAGCACTTGCCTAGCATGCACGGAGGCTTCCATCCCATCACTCAACCAATCGAGGAAAAGTGAGCTGCACATCAGCGGCACGTGTCTGGCTGCACTGCTCAGGAGGAGGCTGTAGCAGGGCCATGCTGTGTCCCCAGCCTGGTCTACTTAGCAAGACTCTATCTCAGAACATGGCAACACAATGCCCAAAACAAAGGCTCACTCCTGGACTCAAGCCTTAACACAGAAGAAAGAAGTTTAACACAAAGAAGGACCTCTTGTGTGGTCCTTTCTGGCTTAAGAATCCCAAATTCTGAGAGTGACGTAGAGAAGACACACAACAGTTATTGCCAGCTCCTTGTCCTGTGCTCATTATTTCCTTGCTTGTATGTGTTAGCTACAAACATGCCATGCACTGGCTCAGATAATCATGCGTCTGAAGCTGTGGCCAGGGGCTCCAAAATCAAGGTGCAGATCACTCAGATGACATTCATTATTTTCACTATTGAGTTATGAATGAGCTCAACTTAAGAAGGTCTGTTTTGCTTTGTTTTCAATGATGGAAAGAAACAAAAGCACTGACCTGTCTACTGGGCTGTCATGTTCCATGTCCTGGCTTGCTGTGAAGTAGCTTTGTAGACTTGGAAAGGACACTTGACCTCTGTGACCTCTGGCTCCTTATGACTGAAACAAGGACAGTGATTATAGCTTTCCAAAATGTTCCTATCTTTAAAAATGTGACAGGATCTTCCTGTATGGGTAGCGCTATCATTTTAGCAGAGAGAGTAGATAGTGCCCTAGAGGATACAATTTGAATTCCAAAGAAGTTTGTTAAGACAGAAGAGTAGGGAGAAAGCAAGGAAAGAACATTCATGAGAGATGAACGCAGGGAGATGTAAGGAGCACCAAAATCAAGGCTAGAAAAGCATTAAAATGCAGGTTAATGGAGAATTTGGCTGAACACGAGTCTAGGATTGAGTAAAGAATGGTCGAGAAGAGACGCACAGGATGGCAGGGGCACCCAACCTTAGGAGGAAAGGTCAAGAAAGCTCTCGGGACTGAGGAGGAGAGGGGTCTGCCAGACAGACTGGGGACAAAGCAGGCAGTGCAGGCGCCTGCAGGTGGATCAATGCCCAGGAGCTTCCGGGCTGCATGAAGGGGAGACACAAAGGGAGGGGGATGGAAGTCAGGTGTGGCTCTGAGCTACAGCATGGGACAAAGCAGCCCAGGCAGCCTGAGTACACTGCCTCTCTTCTCATCTTCCCACAAGTATGTTTCTGAGTGCATGAGTGGAGTGAAGAGCTAAGGGACCAATGTCCTGTTTTCCTTCATAAGTATTCATCTGCCCTAGGGCAGAGCTCATGCAGATGTGTCAGAGGTCCTTGCCCTGACTCTAGACCACAGGGCAGCTCTCTCTGCACAGCTGCACGACTGTGGAACCCCAGCTCAGTGTGGTTTCATCACTCCCATCTTTCTCAGAAGGATGTTCCATCCTGCTGGCCACTCAGATTCAGGTGAAGGTCTCTTACCTTTATACACATCTCCACAGAAATCATGGGTCGGTTCAGGGCCACGTCACTCTAAACTTTCTCAGAGCTGCTATTTTCAGAACTGCCATCTTTCCCTGTCCAGAGGGTGAGCAAATGTCTCCCTGGGAACAAATTCAAGTCTCCCTTTCCTGCCAGTACCTGTAGTCACTGAGAGAGATTTTTTCCCCAGAATCCTCTTGGTTACAGGCAGAAAAACCACAGCCACCCCCCTCACACAGGTACCAGCAGAGGAGGAGGCAGCCTTTCCACAGCTGGGACTGCAGAGCCTTGGCATCTCTTGCTCAGCCCTTCAAGCAAGCCGCTCAGGCTCTGTGTTGTGCTGCTTTGCTTGAAGCGTTGGACCTTAGAAGCCAGCCTCAGTTCTTAGGTTGTTTTGAAACTGGTCCCATACCATGCCCTTCAGAAATGGTAGTTTAGCGCAGCAGAAGATGATTTGGAGACTTGGACCCAACACTTTCATTGTTCGGGAGGAGAACTGAGGGATGAACGCATGGACGGATTGTCCAAGGTCACATCACTGTTATCAGACACCAGAATTATCTCAATTAAGACAGCCTCCTTGTTCCAAGAAACAGGAAGCCCTTACTCTAAACTGTTAGGCAATAACAGCATGCATTACATCACAGCACAGGAAGTCTGGAGGTGGGGCTGTCTGCAGGTCAGGTGCAACCCGGGGCTCAGACTCCGTCAACCCCAGCCTCTTTCTCTGCCTTTCTAGGCGCCAGCTTGAGTGCAGGCTTACATTCTGCACTCCATCAGCAAGTCTGCTCTCTGTCACCCTGGTGGAATAATTGCTGGAGCCTGTCTAGCTGGTGAAACAGAGCCTTTCCTCCAATCGTGGAAGAGCCATTCCTCTAGGTTCTACCTAAAGTAGACTGGAAAGATGGAACGGAATTATAAGCAGCACACATTAAGAGAGTGGAAAGCCATGCCCGGTACGGGCACAGGACCACAGGCTGCTACTGTTCCACCCGTGCTGCCTGACCAGGAGGGAGAGAGACCCATCTGGGAAGAATGCAGTGATTAAAAGGGAATCGCACACACAACAGATATCATGTAGTCCTTCCTGTGAGTAACACTTCCAAGACAGTCTGTGTGGCAAGTCCAGAGAGTGACCATGTGATCCTGGTGCCACACCAATGCCATCTGTTTGGATAGCCCAGGTGGTCACGGTGACACATTTTATCTCATGGTGTTGCCAGGGCAACCACCAAGTAGGGTAAAGTGGAAGCACATTTCTTTCACTGTGAAAATAATTTGCATAGAAACCAAATTTGTTGTTAGAGTGCAGCGTTGCATTCAAGTGGCAGAGGTGAGGCAATGAGTGTCAGCCAGGGAAGCCCCCGTGTGTTCACAGGCGGGCCACAGGGCCAGTGGGGCCCCGAGTGTTGGCACCCTACGATGGGTCTCAGGAGCTTGGGCTCCTCTTCCCGAATCTCTTTAAGTTTCCTTTCTGTGAAGCACAAGTCCATGCAGAGTTGTATTTCCTCCCTTGACTTTTCTTTCTTTATAAATTCTACCCAACTTCCCTGCAGCTATTTGACAAAACCCTTTCCAGTGTTGCTTGCTACCTACTCTCTCCCTTGTTGGTCATGGAAGGAAGGCGTCAGTTACTCTCTTGTGGGGGACCAGTATTTCTTCAACCTCCACCACCCTCTGGAGTTTAGTTTGCCTTACCTGTGTCTTTGTGCTAGATATATATCGAGAAGGAAGAAGAGATCAAAACTGGAGTTTAGAGTTTCAGTTGAAAGTTGCGTGTTTTTCCAAGTGACTGCTGTGATAGAGATGTGACCGTGGGACTGTCTGTAAATAAAATCTAAAAGGCGGAAACAAACAAACAAAAAACACTGGAGTTTAACAAACAGCACAACTCTCACTAAAGAAGTCATTTACCCCCATCTGCTCATGAGCTGAGATGTCACTGCTGGACCTGTTTCTCGTTTCCCGCTCACCTCTCTGCCAAGCAGAAAGGCCACCCAACCTTCTGGGGGCTTCCTCACCAGGTGCAAAATGAACACGACGGCCATCTCATTAATAAGTTCATTAGTAAAACAGAATTATTATAGCAAAACGACCTATAGGAGCCTGCACTGCTCCGGGCGCTGGGGACATAATGGTGGGAAGGGCAGTTCCTTCAGACGCAGAGCGCGAAGGAGGAAATGTCTGTTCCCAAGGCTGGCACTCGGAAGACGTCTGCTGGGCTGTCCTCGCTCTCAGCCGGAGCCTGCTCACGGGACACTCACGTGCTGTCGCCTCCTCCTCCTCCTCCTTTCCGTGTTGCCTTCTTGCCACCTTCAGAGTTTTCCCTGTGGCTGCAGGGCAATCTCCTCATTCATATCCGCAGCCCTGTTCCCCAAAGCTTGTAAGGAAACAGGGAAGATAAATGCTCAGTGAGTTGCATTAGCGTGAAACGGCTTCTTATGACTTTATCTTTTAAAATTTTTTATAAATTTTAAATGTTTTGTGAGGGAGGCCGGGGAGATGGCTCAGTGGAATAAGCACTTCCCTGGCAAGCGCAAGGATCTGACTTCAATCCCTGGTTCCGCAAAAAAAAAAAAAAAAAAAAAAAAAAAAAAAAAAAAAAAAAAAAAAAAAAAAAAAAAAAAAAAAAAAAAAAATGTTTTGTGATTATGCATTAAATTTGTAAACAAAAAAAGAAAAGAAAAATTTCTCAATTTTAAAAAGATACATCTGGAGACATCATGATTCCATCTATGTTATAGAAAGCGGAATTTAAAATTCCTCTTACTTCATGATAGAAGATTGCGTGAGACCTGCCAAGCACTCACCTTCCTATTGGCCTGGACGCGGGGGGCCTACGTTGCTGCGGGAGAGACAGCGCTGCCCAGAGCCTCCGCCTCCGAGTAGCGGAGCGGAAGGCTGAAGCTGCTGCCCGCTCACCGCAGCACAGCTGAGATCTGTCTGCCTATGAGGTGGATAAAAGAACAGAAAAATAGAGCGCAGCTCTCCATTTGCTGTCTTTGGGAAGGGAGAGGAAAGACAAAGAAAAAAGAAGAAAGAAAGAAAACAACTCTCTAAAGCTGAAGCTGGAACTGAGCTGACACCACGTGGAGTCTCTTGCTCCAGGGAAGAAGAACGGTTACCGGGACACTCGAACTCCAAGGGCCTCGGACGCAGGGCCCGAATGAGGAGGAGGCAGAAACGATGCCACGGAGGCCTTCCCTGCCCCATACCATGCTAGCGAGCACTGAGGGACAGTGACAGCAGGCAGCAGGCAAGAGCTCTGGACAGACAACTTCTCTGTCCTGGGAATGCACAGGAAAGGCTGAAAGCTCCGAAGTTGGGACCCCTGAACAGAGCTGGGGGTCCCTGAACAGAGTCGAGATCCCCTGAACAGAGTCAGGACCCCCTGAACAGAGCTGGGACCCACTGAACAGTGTTGGGACCCCCTGAAAAGTCAGGACCCCCTGAACAGATCTCTCTCTTAATGCAGGTGAATATTTGTGTAGCTAACACCAAAGAGACCCATCTGAACGGCTGGTTGTGCTCACTCCAACCCCAACCAACCTCAGTGACTCGACGGAGGTAGAGGTGGCCCCATTTGTAGGTGTAAGTGCCATTTACCCTTGTCCCTACTGCTGACATACTGAATCCAGCAGTACATCCAAGAAAGAGGATGTACTGTCAAGTGCCTCACTGTCAAGGCACAAAGCAATCAGTAGATTAGACTTGGAGATACTGGAGAGCATCAAAAAAGAGTTTAAATGAGCTGTGATTAAAATGCTACTCTACGAAGTCTGGGGATATAGTTCAGCAATCAACGCACCTGCCTAGCAAATGCAAGGACCTGGGTTTGGTCCCTAGTACTGCATGCCATGCCTGGTTGGTTCTAGGAACTCCATGCCAGCCACTGAAACCAAGCATGGTGGCTCATGCCTGCAATCCCAGCAGTGGGGAGGCTGAGATAGGAGGATCACTATGAGTGCAAGCTGCGTAGTGAGACCCTGTACAAAAATTTATGTTATTCTGTGAGGAAATACTTGCTGGGCCAAGGAATGAATATATATCTATGGGAATAGCATCCTTGGGAATGAAGAGAACAGGCAGAAAGGTTTAAAACAAGAATCACAATGAGAGAAGACAAGTAGCTACCATGAACCTATCAGAAGAGTTGATATAGCTAAGGAAAGAACAGTGAACTTGAAGAAAATATCCAAACTTAAATACCAAGAAGAGAGTAAAAGAAGGACTGAAAAAACTGAACAGACCAAGAATCCAGGGACCATCGGATAAATCAAAGGAGCTGATATTCATGTAGTTGGTGTGTAGAAGAAAAAGAGAATAAGGGGATAAATGTGTGCTTGTGGTAGTACTGAGTATTTTTCCCATGACAATGAAATATGTTGAATTGTGCTTTTTTAGGGGCGTTTTATTTTTTTGTTTTTGATGCCAAGGACTGAACCCAGGGCTTCCAGCTTGCTAGGCAAGCATTCTACTGCTGAGCCAAATCCCCTGCCCTGAGAGTGAAATATGTTGAAAGATTGAACCAAAAGCATCAGAAAATACAGAGTGCAAAGGTTACAAACACACACACATACACACACACATGCCCGAGTAAGCACATACTCCTGGAAATAAAATATAAATAGAAAATTACAAAGTAAGCCTAAGAAAATAAGACACAGAGAGCAATAAGGAGAAAAAGTTACAATGGAATGCATATGGGGGTCCGTATAAGCTACCAGCCCCTGGAGGGCTATCACTTGAGTGCTTCAGCAAAGACAAAGACTTGATCTGGAATCCTACACCCAGTGAAAGTTCATTTGAATGGCAAGAGAGACTTAAAGGCTTCTTACACAGGAGGGCAAGAAATGTAAGACATGTTCAAGGGAGCTCTTCTGACAGAAGAAACATGCTCCAAGAGAAGGGCCTGGATGCCTGCCAAGAATGAAAATGAAAGGAAAGATGAACATAAAGATCATCTTTCTAAGCCGGGCGTGGTGGCGCATGCTTGTAATCCCAGCACTCGGGAGGCTGAGGCAGGAGGATTGTTGTGAGTTCGAGACCAGCCTGAGCTACAAAGTGAGCTTAAAGCCAGCCTGAACTGCATAGCGAGACCCTGTCTCAAAAAGACAAAAAAAAAAAAAAAAAAAAGATCATCTTTCTCATTTTTTAAATCACTGTAAATAATTGGCCATGTAAAGTAAAAATAAAAGCACTCTGTTCTGGCAGACATAGCAGCAAAATCTCTGACTGCAATACTTTTGAATACTAGAAAGAAGGTTCTAGAAGCACCTCACACTACACTTGAAACAACGTGATGTTGTTTGGGGGAAATGTACATTACTAACTGGTATGCACACCTACTAACAGGCTCCTACAAATGTTTTGATATGCACACGTGTAGTGGTTACACCAGGTTAAGCATATCAATCTCCAACATTCATCATGTTCTTACGGTAGAAACTTCCAGAATCCTTTCTTTTTAACTTTTTGGGAACTGCTTTAGGTTAATAATGACTACTGTAAGTGTTGGGACAGCCACTAAAAAGAAAATGTTCTTTAAAGGTACGTGAACAATACACCTGAAGTGTAAATAAGATGGATGTAAAAAGATAATTCCAAATGAACAGCAAAAGAGAATCAGGCCAGTGGAACAAATAGGAAACAACTAAAGGAATGAGGAATATTTTTATTTCACATCATAGTCTTTGTTTTGTGAAATGGGGAGTCTCTACGTAATCCAGCCTGGCCTTGAATTTGTGATCTTGCCCTAGCCTCCTGAGTGCTGCGATGACAGGCACGCGCCATTGTGCGCAGCTTAAAAATGATGAATTTTAATGAAAATATGTCAATAGACAAATTGTGTGAGCATGACATAAAAATAGATACCATCAGGTTGGATAACCCCTACAAATCAACCATATGCTGTGTACCAGAAATTCATTTTAAATTCATATATTAATTAAAAGTATGTAGGGGAAAAATGCACCAGGAAAATCCTGAAGAAAAAAGTGAGAGGTAGACTGGGTGTGTGGCACACGCCTGTAATCCCAGCACTGGGGAGGCCGAAAACAGGAGGTTCACTGTGAAGCCAAGCTGCATAGTGAGACCCTGTACCAAATACAGAAGTGAGACCCTGTACCAAATACAGAAAATGAAAAAAAAAAGAAAAAAGAAAAGAAAACTGGAGGGGCTGTGCACCACAGAAAGCGGGCTTTACCAAGTGTAACAGCATGGGTGGGTGGGGAGATCACCAGCCGAGAAGAGCTGTTACCATCCAGTACGTGCATGACCCATCGGATGGAGCTGCAGGCTGCCCGAAGCAGAACCCAGCAGAACTCAAGGTGGCTCTGGCCAAGCCACAGTGACTGCTGCAGACTCCGATGCCCTCTTTGGTAACTGTCCCACATCAATAGTAGCAAATCAGAATGATGCCATCAACAAAATTGAAGAAGCTGCCACTTACAGCTTTGTGATATTCCATCTACAGCGTAAGGATGCGAGTTGATTCCAGGGGCAGTGGAAGGAGAACAAGGGAGAGGCTTTCCTCGGGCCACAAAGCAAATACTAACAATTTTAAATGAACTGAAATAGCAAAAATTCTCTCACTGCATTGATCTAAAAATTGATAGAAAATTGATAGAAGATCCTGGAAAAATACTGGAAACCAAACACAATTTTAGCCAATCCTCGCTCAAAGAACAAGATGGTGCCAGTGAGAAAATGTTTTAGAATAAGGGGAAATAAGAACACAACATATTTAAATTTGTGCACTGCAGCTGCAGCAGTACTTGATCGGAAATTTATAGCATGAGATGACTACTTTAAGGAAGAAGGGCAGTTTCTGATCAGTAATAATCTGAGCTCCCATTTTAAAGCACTAACTAGGAAGAAAGAGCATATTATAGCCAAGGCAAAAAGAAAAAAATGAATATTGCTGCAAAAATAAATAAATGAAAAAACAGCAGCATAGAAAATCAAAGCTTATTCTTGGAGATCAACAAAGTTGGTAAAGCTGTAGTTAGGTAGAGAAGGGGGGCGGACTAGGAATTAGTTCTGGCAACAACCACAGTAGCAGCACTCTGCTTCCTACTAAACTAAAGGACTAGGAGAGTTACCTGAGCAGCGTATTGTGGTACAGTTGGCTGGGGGTTTTGAGAAATGCTTGTTGGGTGTCCACAGAGCCAGATATCAAGCACAATTAGAGATTATAAGACCAGTCTAGCACCTTATGTGAAGGTATTCAAATAGTGTCTTTTTTTCTTTCTTTCTTTCTTTCTTTTTTGGCAGAACCCAGGATTTTTTTCTTTTTTTTTTTTTTTTTTTCCTTTGGCAGAACTGGGGATTGAACTCAGGTCCTTGTTCTTGCCAGGCAAACACTTATTCTACTGAGCCATCTCCCCAGAGAGCCCAGAGTGAAGGAAGTTTTGTAGGTGATAGTGGGTCTCGTGCCTGCCATACTAATTGTAATCTACAGTGGCACAACTGTACGTGTTTGTCAAAACTCATAAGATTACACACTACAAAAATTTATTTCATGTGTATTAATTACTGCAATTTGCTAGTATTGTCTTTCAGTCATCTTTGACACAGGCAATAGTCCTATATATTCTGGGCTTTTGCCCTCTTGCATGTGGCATATTCTAGAAGAGTCTTGAAAACTTGCTATTGCACAATATGGACTGGTGATGCATAGGAAAATGCAATAGGCCTCTCCAACATATTGTTTTGCTTTTTGTTTTGCAGGTTTTAACATTAAAACAGAAAGTCAGTAAGGAAAAATATTGTATGAGGTATCAAAATAATGATTTAAAATCTTTATCATAGAAATTGAAGAAGAATCTAGTGAAACAGTAATACAGTACGAGCAATTGAACTGGACCTTGCCAGGAGTTACTGGATAAGCTGGCGAAGGTCATTTACATGTGTGTATTTATATTAGTTCACTACTAAAGATTGCACCCAGGTCCTTTGCACTGAGCTAGATTCTCAGTCCTTTTTAAGGCATTTTGAAATTTTGAGATAGGGTCTTGAACTTGTGATCTTTCTGCCTTGATCTCCCAGAGATCTCGGATCACAGGCAGGTGCTACCAGGAGCAGTATAAATACGATTTTCAAACAAATGAATGTAAGAATTTCAGATAAGAATAAGAAAAAAAAAAACAAAAACTGCAAACTCTTAGAGCAGCTAAGACCCAGCGACACCGCTGGCGCCTCTGCGGCGGGCTTGTTTCATGGAGCACGCGATGCAGGGTGGGGAAGGCGTGCTCAGTGAGGACTTCAGTTTGGCATTCGCGTTTTGTGATGCTAGGAGACAAGGCACAGGGTCCCCCGAAAGCGACAGCACGTGAGTGGCCTCCGCACAGATGTGTAATGAGGCCTGTGTGCACTTAGCGGTGAAACTAGGTTAAGCTTCAGAAAAGCCCAGAGCGTGGCCTTCTGTCTCTAAGTTTTGCTCATCATAATCCTTCAATGGCCTAAGGCATTTCTTTGTCGAGGTAGCCACCCCTTACCCCTGTGCAGGTCCCTAACTGCGTAGGGACCCAGGAGAGGCGCCCGCAGTCCTTCTGCATTTCCGCGCATTCCCGGCGCACTTCGGCCTCTGTCTCTCCTTCACAGGCCACGCCCTTGCCTTCTCTTTGGAGATTATCTTGTAGTGCTTCCTCAGCACTTATATTCCCATTTTCTACATGTCCTGGTACAGTCTCCATCTCCTGCGATGTCTACATGGGAGAATTTGAGTCCATCCACTACAAAAAGAATTTTGTTGCCTTTTAGCCCCCACAATGCATAAAATAAAAAGCAGTACATTAGGGTCACTCAAATAGCTCAGCAGATGAAAGCCCCTGCTCAGGCAGACTCAGGGTCTGGAGTTCCATCTCCTGGCCTGCAGTGCTGGCCCCCTAGGGCGCGCTGAGATGGCGACTGACACTGGGCACAGTGGCGTGTGGCTGTAATACCAGCACTTGAAGGCTGTAAACAGGAGGATCACTATGAGTCTGATCTATGCAGTGAGACCCTGTGCACCCTGTACATCCTGCCTAAAATTAAAAAAAAAAAAAGCAATACATCACTCAACTGAAAACATTTAATCAGCAGACCCATATTTGCAAAGCAAAACATATTGTATAATTATTCTGATAATACCTTGGGATAGATTCTTCTAAGAAATTTTCTACTAGATCAGGACAATTTGCAGCTAATTAAAAAAATTTCCTTACTTGTAGCTCATTTAGGTTGCAATGCTTACACCCGTGATTTCTCAAAACTAATGTCACCTTTGGGGTTCGTGCCTAGAGGAGGTGAGAGGTTTCAATCCACATTGTCAAGAACTGTTATGGTGGATAGGTTGTGTCATCTCGGAGTCTAGAAGCTTCACTGAGCAGCTTAGCAGCTGTGCATCCTGGGAGGACCAACAGGACCGGGCTTACTGCTCTAGGGTGTTCACTCTGCCAACTTGAGAAGTTTAGAAGGTTAACTCAGTGACTCGGCAGGGTCTAGGGTCCTCACTGTGTACCATCCTGGGCTTGTGCAAGAGGAGGGCACAGGGATGGCTTGGGCGGGCAGCAGGCGCACACTGTAAGGGAGGGAGGAAAAGAGGCTCACGCCCGGCATTACAGCCTGCGCCAGCACGCCCAGTGTGCCAGAGGGTGGCACGTCACACTGGAGATCAAACCCCAGTCCCTGCGTTTGCCTAAGCTGGTGCTTTAATCCACTGAGCTATCTGGCCAGCCCTTAGGGGCATTATTTTTACAATTTAAATATTCACTATATTTGTCAATCACACCTCGTTGATTGACTAGTTTTTTGAAAGAGAATACAAAGTAATAATAAAAAATTAAATATACAGGATTTCACTAAATGAAATAATATGAATTCTACAGTATTGCATAGTGTTGTCTTCAACATGGTTATCGAGGTTACCAGATATGTGCATATAAAATTGGACAAAAAAGAGTTATAGAAAATTAAGATGAGAAAAAAAGGAAAGAAACCTGAAAACTGCAAAAAAGCTGAGCATTAACTGCTCCTTTCCACAGACCAGCAGAGAGCCACAGGACGACTGTCCACGCCGTCCTGCAGGCGAGCATAGATGCTCCACCTTGCCCTCCTCCCTCCCTCTCCTGTACTTCACCTCATCTCTGTAATGCCTCCCTTTTCACAGCACCTATTGTACCCTTTGGATTTTACTCTTTCAGTTTCTTACACTAAGGAGATAATATGACGTTTTCTGATTCATGTCACTTAAGAGTACGGTCTCTAGTAGCATCCATTTACTAATAAAAGCCACAAATTTATCACTTTTATAGCTGAAGAATGTTTCATTATGTAAAGATACCACTTCTCCTTTATTCGTTCCTCAGTTAGTGGACATTTGAGTTGTTTCCAAGATCTATGACAAATTGCGCTGCTATAAACATGGGTGCACATATGTCGCTGTGGTATGAGGTTTTCAGTTCTTCTGAAAAAATACCCAGAAGGGGAGGAGCTGGGTCGATGGGAGCTCCAGTCCTAGTTTGTGAGGAATCTCCACACTGATTATCATGGAGGTTGCACCAGTCTGCACTCCCAACAGTGAAGAAGAGCTCCTTCCTCCACAGCCCCTCCAACATGTGTTATTGACTGGCTTCTTGAGGAGAGCATTCTTTCTGCGGTGAGATGGAGTCTCAGTGTTGTTTTAATTGGCATTTCTTGATATAGTCCATGACATTAAGCATTTTTCTATATATTTATCTGTTATTTGTATTTCTTTTTTATTTTATTTTATTTTTTAGGGAAGGGTCTACAGGGTGTTCAGGGTCTCACTACTAGATCAGACGGCCTGTTTACAGCCTCCTAAGAGCTGGGATTACAGGCGTATGCCACCACACCCAGTGTGAATCGCCATCTCAGCATGCCCTGGGGTGGAGCCTGCACAGCAGGCCTGGGGATTGAACCCCTAGCCCCTGCATCTGTTTGCAGGAGCTTTAATCTACTGAGCTATTTGGTTGGCCCTACTGTTTGTATTTCTTCATCTGAGAAACGTATATTTTCATTTCAGATGCTCATTTTTTGATTGGGTCTTTGAATGTTGGGGGCCTGATTTTTTCAAGAAATTCTAGAGAGAAGGCCTTTGTCAGAGAGACAGTTGCTATAATATTTTCCCATTTGTGGGGTTTTGTATTTCTCTGTTGGTGATTTCTTTTCATAAAAAGATGAAAACCCACTTGTTGATTCTTTTAAGTATTTTCTGTACAATTTGGTTTTTGTTCATGAACTCCCTACCTCTATGTCTTTAAGATTTCTACCTACATTTTCCTCCTGAAGAATTAGTGTTTCTCTTTTATTATATAAATCTTTGATTTATTTTGCCTCCCATATTTTCTCCTTACCCTCTCCTCATTGTCCAATCCTCAACTTCTCACTTTCCTTTTAACTGTGTTATACCTTTCTCTTTGTAATTCTTCTTTTGAGTACTTGTACTAGGTAGACTATATGATATTTACATATGTGGGTCTGGTTTATTTTGCTTATAAATATACCTTCAAGTGGCATCCACTTAAATATGAAGGTTTTAAGATTATCACTCTTAATAGCTGAGTAATACTCCATTGTATAAAAATATCACGTCTTTTTCAACCATTCATCATATGATGGGCATCTTGGTTGTTTCCAATATTTGGCCATCACACGTTGTGCAGTTATAAACATAAGTACACACATATATCACTATGATATGATGTTTTCAGTTCCTCCAGGAAAATTCCCAGTAGGAAGATAGCTCGCTTGAATGGGATTTCCAGTCCTAGTTTTTTAAGGAATCTCTGCACTGATTTCCATAATGGTTGTACCAGTCTACATTCCCAGCAGCAGTAGAGAAGGGTTCCCTTTTCCCCACAGCCTCTCCAATATTTGTTGATTTCTTTATGATAACCATTCTTTCTGGAGTGAGATGGTATCTCGGTGTTGTTTTAATTTGCATTTCATGGATAGCTAGTGATGTAGAGCATTTTTTTCATATATTTATTCGCTTCTTTAATTTTGTCCTCTGAGAAGTGTGTATTCATCTTGGATGCCCATTTCTGGATTGGGTCTTTAAATTTAAGGGCCCTAATGTATTTTAGTTCTTTATAAATACTAGAGAGCAGACTTTTATCTGAGTGCTTATTAGTTAGGATTTTTTCAAAATTTGTGGGTTGTCTTTTCACTTTGTTGGTAATTGCTTTTGATGTGCAAAACCTTCTCAATAAGAGTTGGTCCCAGTTGTAAATTCTTTCAAGTGTTTCCCATGTGATTACATGTTTGTTCATGAACTCTTTGCCTACCCCTATGTCTTCAAGAGTTCCTCCTACTTTCTCATCCAGGAGATTAAGTGTTTCTGTTTTAGTGTTTAGATGTTAGCTTAGTGCATGGTGATAGATGTGGGTCAAGTTTAGTTTTCAGCATGTAGAAAGTCAGTTTTTCCAGCACCATTTGTTAAAGAGGCTATCTTTCTTCCAGTAAGCGTGTTTGGCACCTTTGTCAAAGATCAGGTGGCTGAGTGTTCATAGAGGCCTCTGCATCTTTTAATCTATTCCATTGATCCTTAGGTCTATTTTGTTGCCAATATCATGTTGATTTTATCACAGGGACTTTGCCTATAGCTTAGTACATGGCGGTAGATATGGATAAAGTTTTTTCCTTCACCATGTGGAAAGCCAATTTTTATTAAAGAGTCTATGTTTCTTTCAATGAGTATGTTAGGCCTCTTTGTCAAAAATAAGGTAGCTGGGTGTGATTGAGGTTGTGTGTTCATCTGCTAATCTGTTCTTCTTATTCTCAGGTTTGTTTCTATGCCAGTACCATACTGATTTTATCACAGTAGCTTTGTGAAATTATTTCAGGTCAGGGATTGTGGTGCCTCCTACTTTTCCTTTGTTGTGCAGGTTTGCTTTTGACATTCTGAGTCCTTCTGGTGCAAGATGAATTTTAGGAATGTTCTATCTAAATCTGTGAGGTATATTAATGATATTTTAACTGGGATTCCATTGAATCTGCATAACCATTTTGAGAGTTAAGGCTATTTTCACAATGTTATTTCTTCCTATCCAGGATTAACTAGTATCTTTCCATTTTCTGAAACCTTCTTTGATTCCTTTTCTCAGAGTACTGTAATTTTTGCTGTTTAAAACTTTTACATCCTTTGTGATATTGATTCCTAAGTATTTCATTTTGAGGGGTGTTTTTGCGAAAAGTGTGTTTTTCCTAGTTTTTCTCTTGGTGCATTTATTATTTGTGTACAAAATTACTGTTGATTCTCGGGTGTTCATTTTGTATCCTGTTATACTACTGAATTTTGTTATTAAACCTATAAGTCTCTTGGTGGAGTTTTTGGGGTCTTCTTTATAGAGTATTATGTCATGTGTAAATAATGCTAATTTCACTTCTTCCTCTCTAATCATTATTCCTTTTATTTATATCTCTTGTATAATTCCTCTGGTTATGTTCCAGAACTATTTTGAATAGAAGTGGTGACATTATACATCCTTGTCTTGTTCCTGATTTTAAAGTGAAGACTTTCAGTTTTTGTCCATTTAGTATGATATTGGTTGTTGGTTTCTCATAGATAGATTTTATCAAGTTGAGATATAAACCATCTATTCTGATTTCTGTAGGTTTTTTTTTTATCATGAATGAGTGTTGGATTTTTTTTTTTTTATTTTAAGGAAAGGTCTACAGGATGTTCAGGGTCTCACTTCTATATCAGACTCATAGTAATCTGCCTATCTACAGCCTCACAAGAGCTGGGATCACAGCATGCACCACTACACACAGTCTCAATTGCCATCTCATTGAATCCTGGGGGCAGGGCCAGCATGACAGGCCTGGGGATTGAACCCTTGGCCCCTGTGCCTGCTTGCAGGCACTTTAAGCCGCTGAGCTATTTGGCCAGTCCTTGAGTGTTAGATTTTGTTAAAAGCTTTTTGTACATGTATTGAGATGATCATGTGAATTTTTTTTGGTCCACTTAGCCCACCCTGAGGGTGGGGCTGGCATGGCATGTGGTGCCAGGAATCAAACCATGGTCCCCTGCATCTGCCTATGCTTGCTTAAGCAGGTGCTTTAGATGACAGAGCTATCCCATACCACCCTGAATGTACCTGATCTCATCTGATCATATGATTTTTGTGTTTGGCTCTATTGATGTGGTGTATTACACTTATGGATTTGCATATATATTGAGCCATCTCTGCATTCCTGGGATGAACCTCACTTGGTCGTGATGTACAATCTTCTTCATGGTTTGCTATATTCTGTTTGTCAATATTTTACTGATGATTTTTACATCTATGCTCATTAGGGAGATTGGCCATTTTTCTTTTTTGCTTGGATCTTTCTCGGTTTTGCTATCAGAATAATGCTTGTCTCCAGGAATGAGTTTAGGAGAATTGTTTCCCTTTCAATTTCATTGGAGAGTTTAAAAAGGGCTAATATTAAATCTTCTCTAAATTGCTTATAGAATTCAGTTCTGAATACATTAGAATCTGGCCTTTTCTTTGTTGATAGGTTTTTCATTACATTTTCAATTTCATTTCCTGTTATTGTCCTATTCAAGTTTTTATGTCTTCTTGACTCAGCTTTGGCAATTCATATGTGTCTAGGAAAGTGTCCATGTCCTCTGTGTTTTCCATCCTTGGAAAGTAAAGATTTTGGGAGTAGATACTAATGATCTTCTGAATTTCTCTAGGGTCTGTAGTGATTTCATCCTTTTCATTTTTTATTGCATGAATTTGAGGTTTTTCTTTCCTTTTTTGATAAGGTTGTTTAGGGGCTTATCAATTTTATTTATTCTTTCAAAGAATCAACTCTTCAATTCATTAATCTTTGTAGTGTTTTCTTCATCCCCATTCCATTCAATTCCACTCTGATCATTATAATTTCCTGCCTTCTTAGGGTTTTAGACATGACTTGTTCTTCTTTTCCTACGAGCTTGAGGTGCAGCACAGGATTGTTTATTTAGGTTCATTCTGTTTTTGTAATGTGTGAATTTACCTCTATAAATTTCCCTCTTAAGACAGTGTTCATTGCATATCACAGGCTCCAGTAAGTCATACCTGCATTTTCATTTGATCGTATTGTTTAATGTCTTCTTTAATTTTTTTCTGTGGCCCACTTGTTATTCAGGAGGTTGTTATTTAATTTCCATGTGTTATTGTGTTTCAGTGGTTTCTTTCATCAGTAATTTCCAGTTCTATTGCACTGTGGTCAGGCAGTATGCATGAGATAATTTCAATTCCTTTGCATTTATTTAAGCATGTTCCATTTGCTAGGATATGGTCTATTTTGGTGAACGTCCATGTGCAGCTGTGATGAATGTGTATTGTGATGTTGCTGGGTGGAACACTCTGTAAAGCTCTGCTAAGTCCATTTCCTTCTTTCTTTCTTTCTTTCTTTCTTTCTTTCTTTCTTTCTTTCTTTCTTTCTTTTTTTTTTTTTTTTTGGCAGAACCAGGGATTGAACTCAGGCCCTTACACTTGCCAGGGAAGCGCTTATTCTACTGAGCCATTTCCCTGGCCCCTAAGTCCATGTTTTCATAAATTTGATTTAGTTTTGCTATTTCTTTGCTGATATTTGCCTAGTTGATTTATGTCTTTGTGACAGTGATGGGCTAAAATCTCTCATTAAAATTGTGTTATTGGGCTGCGGCAGCGGCTTCTTTTGTAACTATGGCCAAGATTAAGGGTTGGGAACTTTGAGGAAGTAAGAAAGAAGAGTTGTTGAAACAGCTGGACGACCTGAAGGGGGAGCTGTCACAGCTGCGCACGGCCAAGGTGATGGGTGCTTGGCGTCCAAGCTCTCCAAGGTCTGCGCTGTCCACAGATCCATCGCCCGTGTTCTCACTGTCATCAATCAGACCCAGAAAAGTAACCTCAGGAAATATAACAAGGGCAAGAAGTGCAACCCCTGGACCTGCGGCCCAAGAAGACGTGAGCCATGCACTGCCAGCACAATAAGCATGAGAAGAAGCTGAAGACCAAGAAGCAGCAGCGGAAGGAGCGGCTGTACCCTCTGCGCAAGTTTGCCATCGAGGCTCGAGTGACATGACAGTAACACGCAACTCTGAAAAAAAACTCTGTGCTATTGCTCATCTGATTTTTAATGTATTTTAGAACTTTTCTTATGCAGTTGGGTGCTCCTATACTGGGAGCATATACACTTATGTTTATTATCTCTTTCTCTTTCAGTCTTCCCCTAACAAATATGTAGTGATCTTCTCTATCTCTTTTAATCATTCTTGGTTTGAAATTGGTATTATCAGAAACCATAATAGCTACCCCTGCTTTTTTCTGGGTTCTTGTCACATGGAGTACTGTTTCCCAGCCTCTGACTTTCAGTCTGAATTTCCTTTTGAGTTAAATGTGCTGGTTGGTTATAGCATATTGTTGGAGTTGTTTCTTCATCCACCCTGCCGGTCTGCTTCTTTTGACTGCTAAATTTAGGGCATTCGCATTTATGGCTATAGCTGATAGGTGCTGGCTCATCTTTCCTGCTGTAGGTTTCATATTTCTCTCCTCTTTTTAATTGCTTGCTCTTAAAAAGAGAGCTCCTTTTCTATGATTGGCTCCTTTCTATGGTTGTTCTGAAGTTGTGCTTCTTTCTGTCACTTTCTAGAATATCTTTCAGTATTCTCTGGGTTGGAAGTTATTTTCTTTCAAAATCTGAAATCTCTCTCTCTCTCTTTTTTTTTGTATTTTTAGGGAAGGGTCTACAGGGTGTTCAGGGTCTCACTACTAGATCAGACTCATAGTAATCTGCCTGTGCACAGCCTCCTAAGAGCTGGGATTACAGGCACACACTACCATGCCCAGTCTCTTTTTTTTTATTTAAATTTTTTAAATTAATTTTATTGGGAAAAAATGCAATAAGACAGCTTCAAAACAGGTTGGTAGGAGAGTTATAACAATTAATATGTTGCATATTGTTGTCTTTGTAGTCATAGCACAAGATGCAGACATATCCTCTCTAAACACTATTACTACAAATGTTTCTTCTTATTGAATTAAGATAAAGTAGCTATATATCTATCTTAACTATTTTGTATATGCAGATACAAAATGGTGCTTCATTTATATCATCTTTTTTTTCTTTAGTTTTGTCAGAGATGGGTATTCTATTGCCATCCAAATATTGTAGGTGCATGAATTCAGCAAAATGTCTCAATATAGTCTAGTAGTCCACAATAGTAGTAGGTTATCCACAGGACTGGCAATGTCTGAATCTGATGACTTGTCCAGTCTCAATTGCTGTCTCTGCATGCCCTGGGGGTGGGGTCGGCAGCAGGCTGGGGTTGGAACCCCAGGCCTCTGCGCCTGCTTGCAGGTGCTTTAATCTGCTGAGCTATTTGGCTGGCCCTTCCAAGCTCTTCTTGATTTGATGGTTTGTGTTGAGAAATCTGCCATGATTCTGAAGGACTTCCATTGTTAATAATCTGTTTCTTTTCCCTAATAGCTTTTAATATAGGCATGCATAACCATGCTGGTCTCAGTGGCTGGCTCAGCAGGCCCAGGGGTGGGCCTCTTGCGGCAGGTGGTGTTGGGGATTGAACACTGGTCCCTATCTCGCTAGCCCTTCTCCTTTTTTGTTTTTAAATCTATCTTCTTTAGATGTGCTGAGCAATTCTTTCATGATTGTAGCCATCTATTTTTTGACCTAAAGATCATTTCTAATCTGAATTTTTCTATAGCCTGATGGTCTTGTTTCTTTACTTAAATTGCTGTTCTTTTGCTGAACTTCTGGGATGTTGATTATGAAGGGTCTAGATGTAGATTTATTTTGACTGTGGCTAATTGGATTTCTATATGCCTTACTGAATGGTGTGTCAGATTCTTTTCTCATGCTTGGGAAGTTTTCTTCTACTGTTTCTGCAAATAAATTTTTTATGTCATTTTTACTGACTCCTGCTTTCATTGCACCTATTAGTCTTACATTATTTTTCTTTGCATCATCACATATCTTCTGAATTGTTATTTCTTGGTTCCTTGTTAGTTTTAAGAGATCTTTTCTTTCATGTTCATTAACTGCATTGCTTTCTTCAAGGTCTGAAAGTCTATCTTCCCTTTTGTTCAAGTGGTCTGCCAACTTTCAATGGAATTCTTAATTTCTTGGGTATCTATTTGAATCTGTTTCATGAATTTTAATTCTTTCCTATTTTTTGAAGACTTCAAGTTTCTGTAAAAGGCCAACTCTGAGGGGCTTTGCTGTTTCCTGCCCACTGCTCCCCAGGCAAGTGGCTGGTCCAACCCTTTGTCTACTGAGAAGGAATGTGCTGGGACCCATCCCTGCGGCACAGCCTCTGTATCCTTCCTCAGATCTTTGTCTTAAACAGACCCCTGGAAAGTTCTAGTTCAGACAGAACCTCTTCTGTGGAAGTGGCCAACTTTCTCTTCTAACTAGAATGTGAGCTTCAGTTACCCACAGCATGCTTTGAGACTGGGCACCTTCCTTGTGCATTCAAGTGCACCCAGGTTGTTCAAGGTGAGGGGACAGTTTACAGAGAGGGTCACCCTTGCACTTTGTGATTTGAGGCCTTATTCTAGATGCCACCCATGGGTAGGAGGGAAGTTCTGCCATCAGGGGACAATGCTGTGGTCCCATGCAGGGCCATCATCCACAGGGACCTCCTGAGGTCTGTGCAGTTGGTGGGCTTTCAGGCAGGGAGGACTCAGGACTACGTGTGCACTGGGGGGCCTGAGAGAGGCGGTCTCAGTTACTCCTGTCCACAGCCCTCAGTCTCCTCGATAGCACATAGCAGCTTCTCTTTCAGCTGTTTGTGGCTCTTATGGGGCGGGAGATGTAGGTGACTGAAGCAGGTGTGGCTTCTGGGCAGCGAGGTTTTCTTGCCGACCTTGTCAATGCAGGACTTCTGAGGTCTAGTGCTACCGATGAGCTTGGCAAATCCCCCAACAGGCAGGCAGCAGGTTCCGATAACAAACCGCAGCAGCTGGATCCTTTTCTCAGAACTGCTGGCCTGCTTGCTGCTCTTGCAGTGCCGGCACGTGGTGTTCTTCTCCCAGTCACTCACGTCAGTCTCCTGCATGCCACACAGCATGAGCTCCAGCTCTTTCTCACCGAAGTAGCGCAGCTCCTCCAGTGGTGCCGCCTCACTGAAGCCAACCAGGAAGGCTCTCCTGCATCCCGGGTACAGCGCCAGTCAGTCAGCAGCATGATATACTCTTCCTTGTTCTCCTCTGTAACTCGGATATTCTTGCCACCCTCTTTCAGCTAGTGGGTTGTCACCTTGCCCAGGATCTCCATGTCCTGGATAAAGAACA
The DNA here is from genome assembly GCA_004027165.1 of Ctenomys sociabilis. Classification (NCBI taxonomy): domain Eukaryota; kingdom Metazoa; phylum Chordata; class Mammalia; order Rodentia; family Ctenomyidae; genus Ctenomys; species Ctenomys sociabilis. The sequence goes on from PVKA01001481.1 coordinate 33,266, forward strand.
GCTCTAGACCACACTCTTCTAGGTTGTTCTCTTTGATCCAGAGGATGGAGTTGTAGAACTCAGGATTCCAGGTCAGTGTGGGTCTCTTGCTGAGCATCTGCTTGTAGAAAGGGAGGGTGAAGCCCGTGTCAATGAACTTCCCATGGTACAGAGCCATGGCACTAAATCTGCCAATGAAGCGGGAGTGAGTGAGGTGGTCAGGGTTGATGAAGGAGGTGGGACTGATCTGCAGGCAGTAGTTGTTCTTCCCAGCATACTCGAACAAGCAGAACATGGAGTTGGGCACCTCGTGGGACAGGAGGAAGAACCACTCTCTGATGATACTGCGGTAGTCCAGGCCCTCCTCACCATGCAAGGTAATGCAGAGCCGCCAGCGCAGGTCATAGGACTGCATGTTCATAATCTGTTGGAAAGAATTCTCAACGAGCGTCTGCCTGGAAACACTGATCTTCATATGGCTGGGCAGGGCATTTGAATGGCACAGGAAGCGGAACTGGTGATACTTCCACTGAAAACCCCGGTCATAGGCACCAGGGGAAGCTTGCTTTGTCCCAGATTCAAACCTGGGGTGAGGGTCGCTAAAGGTGGGAGTGCAGGTGCTGTGGTCCACGAAGTACTGCACTCCTTCGCTGGTGTATTTCATTTCCCACCCGGAGGTCAGAGCTGGTTCCTGGATCATCTCCTGCGTCTGGGGGTCCTCCCACTGGGTAGTGTGCATGTTATGGTTCACGTAATATACCCGTCTGTTGTCCTGTCTCTTCCCCCAGCCAGGGGGGAGGGGCCCAAGGGATCATGGTCCGTCGAAGTGCTTGAAGACTGGCAGAGGAATCTTTGGCTGAAGTGCTGCATGGCGCCCTGAAGCTGACTGCACTGCCACCGCCACTGCTCGTAGTTGCGCCGTGGGGTGCTGCCAGGTGGTGGCCCATGTGCTGTGATCCATGTAGCAAAACCTCCCTCGGGGGTCTGTGTATTTCTCCCATCTTGGAGGAAGAGGCCGTTCCCAGGTGGTGGTCTTGGTATTGCGGTCAACATAATAGACCCGCCCATTGGGCAGCTCCTGCTGCTCCCACCCAGCAGGCAGGACATCGGGGGCGTGGGCTGCCACGGGGAGCTGCTGTGTGCCGGACTTGTCGGGCTCCTCTCCTTCAGCCAGTGTGGCCGGAGCAGGGAGAGACATTGTGCTGGGGGTGGGGGTCACACTCACAGCTGAGGCAGGTGGGGACGTCACACCAACAATTGAAGCCCCTTTGGGGTCAGTAGCGTTGGTGGATTCCTCATGCACTGCACCACTGGCCAGGCTACTGTGGCTGGGGTTCCTGGTGGGCTGGTGGTGCCGGCTCCTCGTACCAGGGCTCTGTTCCACGCTTCTGCAGCTGTCCTGGCCAAACCACCCTGGCGTCTGTGCCTTAGGGATCTCCCACCAAGGCAGTTTGTGCTGGAGGGTGGGTGTCAGTTCTCTGAAGCTACACTTGACCCGCTGGACTCTCTGGAAGGCAGCTGCGATCTGTCTGTCACAGCACGGCCATCAGGCACGCTTCCCACGTCAACAGTGGGCCCGTCCAGGAAAATCGCCAGCTCTCCGCCCGACACAACACTGCCTTTGTTCTCTGTCCGCACGGTTAGGGTCAGCTGTGTGTTCTCTATTTTGCCTCCATTGTTCTTCAGGACACTTGAGAGGTTGACAGAGGCCGTGCCTAGCAGTTCGTTTCTCAAGGTACGGCAGCACCAGATCTTCAGATCCAAATGACTCTGGGCCATGACATTCAAAATGACGACCTCATTCCACAGCAGCTCCGAGCTCCTGATGCGCTTGCCCATGTCCTTGGTCTCGCTGGGGAGCCCGTCCAATGCCACTTCCACATAGGAGTCGATGCGTAGCTGCCGGTTGTGCGCCTTGGCTTTGCTGACGCCACTTTCAGGGTAAGCTGAGATTTCTCAAGGCGGAGGGCCACTCCTGGCCGGCTAGAGCTGGCAAATGCCATATCATCACCGTGAAACTGCTGCCACAGAAGCGGTGCCCCACTCCGCGGCCACTTCCACCTTCCACGGACTGCTTCTTTCCTACTTTGTTGTTTCAGTGTTTCCATCAATTTCTTTTTATTCTCCTGTACTTTTTTTTTTTTTTAATGTATTTGTACAGGGCCTCACTACTCAGCTTGCATTCTTAGCGATCCTGTAGTATTCACACCCCCCTACCCCACCCCCATCCCGCCACCACCATTCTGGGATTATAAGCGCGCATAACCATGCTGGTCTGTGGCTGGCTCAGCATGCCCAGGGGCGGGTCCCGCGGGGCATGTGGGATTGGTGACTGAACACTGGTCCCTGCACTTGCCTGAGCAGGTGCTTAGTCTGCTGCACTACCTATCTCTCTAGCTCTTCTCCGCTTTTTCTTTCTTTAAAATCTATGTCCTCTTTAGATGTGCTGAGCACTTCTTTCATGATTGTAGCCATTTTTTTTTTACCTAAAGACTATTTCTAATCTGATTTTTTAGCCTAGTGGACTTGTTTCTTTACTAAATTGCTATAATTTCAGAAATTTCAGGTGCATGACTTCAAAATCCTTTTATGTCCTTGTCTCCTGGACTTGTTTTAGGTGGGATAGTGCACTCAGATGGTCTTTTGCTCCTTCATTTTGGCATTTTTTTAGGCTCCCAATATTCAAGCAGACTCAGCAATGGTGGGAGAGGGGTGAGCCATGATCACTACAGTGGGGGTGACAGAGCAGGACTCACCAGGGCTTTCACAACTGCTGGGAGAGGCTGGTAGAAGCTCAGCAGTGCTTCTGTGCAGGTGGTGGGCATAGGCTGGATTCACCAAGACCCTGCATCTATCTGGCATCTGCCTGTGCCTTCAGATGTTGGGATAGTGCTACAGGAGATCCACTGCTCCTAGAAGCCCCACACTGCCCTTTCTCTCTACCCTGTCACCTTGGTGGCCTGGAGACCTACAGTAGTTCAGCTGGGAAGCAATGCAAAGGCCTCCACTAGTTCCCAAATCCCAAGTTTCTCGGAGTGCATATTTACCCCCTGAGTGTATGAGTGCTTCCTGAAAGTTTACTGCTGCCTGGCACTATTCTAAAAAGCTTAGCAACTCTTCCCTGATGCTAAGACCTATCGTGTGTAAGATGCACTCATTATTATTTTATGAGCCACTAAGGAAGAATAAAACACTGCCAATTAAATATAAACAATGCTTTCTCATCACTTTGAATTTTTATTTTGTTTGTTTTGTAAGTTGACCTTATCTGGATATAGATTTTTTATAGTCAGAGCTCACTTGTTCCCACATAAAAGGAAAATGCAAGTAAAAGTAAATTATTTAAACCATTTCTAAAACTTACATTTTTAAAGTTTGTTTTGACATACTTGTCCAAGCCTAAGTATTTCCACCAAATAAGAGTGTCAGAGTCATCAAGAAATTCATTACAGTATGCTTTGTAAATACTGTAGGATTCCAATTCCAGAACTTTCTCCTCAGTTTGGATAACTGAGATTTCTGGGTCTTATTACAAAGTGTCACAGAGGACATTTTTCATATTGGGATTTGCTGTGCTTTCTTTTTCCCGCAATGATCCTGATGTGCTTTGTGGCATGAGGTGGTTGCAGGAGTCCTGTCCTCCTGCCTTGAAGGGTGACTGTTTCAGCTCAGGAGCACTCAGTGACAGTGTCATCAGTGATGACTGCTGTGTGCCCATCAGTGAGTTAAGCCCCCTTGCTATTGTGAGACATTCTTGATTCTGAGTTGCTAGAACGTGGGGGAAAGGAGTCTCTGCATTGGACTCCCCAGTTGCTGTAATGATCAAGATAAGGTTGCTTTCCAAAGGTTCATATAGTGAAGGTTTTGTTTTCAGTGAGGTGTGGAGGGGGTGTAGCCTTCAGAAGACAGGTCCTCATGGGAAGCAGTGAGGTCCCTTGGACCATAGCCCTAGGAAGAAGTTAGCATGCACCTATGGGATGAGTTGGTTCTCATGAAGGTGAGTTGTCTCAGAAGAGCAAATTTGGCCCCAGAGCTACACTCTGGCTCCTCTCTGGCCATGTGCTCTCTGCTTCTTCAATGTGATTCCACAGCGGTGCCATCAGCAATGCCAGGATGTAGCCCAAAGATTCTCACTAGAGCTACCGAATGCTGGTGCCATGTTCTTAGATCTCCAGAAGGCCAGCCAACTAAGGTTCTTCTTTATTGAGTATCTAGCTTAGGGACAGCAATGGAGAAGATTAACAGCCAAGTAAATCATTTAATCCTGGTAATGTATGAAGCAATGGAAAATATTTCCACTTTATAGAGAAGGAGCTGAAAGCACAGGAGGAAGTTCCAAAAATTCAACCAATTTCATAGAAAATCATCATTCTTACCAAGAATTCCAGCTGTGGAGCACCTCATCACATCTTCCTCATCATCTCTTGTGATGTCTGTGTTAAATGATCACCTTTCCAGGAAGCCTTCACTGACCACCTGAACTAAGTAGTCCCTTTTTTCATTCTGCCCTCCTACTCTGTTTTTCCCATAGCATGTACCACAAGAAGACATTGTAAGATGTAAGCATTCGTTTGTTCATCATCAACCTTACTGTGTAGACTGTAAACTCCATGGAAACAGAAATCCCTGTTATCATATCCAAGTATCTAAAAGAGTCCCTGACATATGCTCATGAGGCATTCAATCATTTGTTTAATAAATTGAAAGAGTATAAATGTTACCTATTAATATTACCACCACCTACTTGCTACTGTATATTTTATGAGAAAGCACTAGATTATATTTTAAATAATAATTTTTAAAATATTACAATATAGATTCAAAATTATTTATCAATACATGTATGTCATGACTACCTTGCCCCCAAACTGCTGGAATGTTCTACTTTGCTTTGATGCATCCTGGATGAAGGAAGCAGTTGGTAATGAGGCCCAGGGCATGTAAAGATGCTATGACTTGCCTCTGGAGCCTCCCCAAGCCTAATGTACTCTCAAGTGGAGCTTGTGGGCATCTGGATCTACAGTATGTGAATATAGATCATTGGTATGTGGTAGTCCACTGGTTAGGTTAGCTCAGCTCTGAATGTGGCTGAATGGGTTCGCTAAAGACGAACAACCCATCCTGGGTGGGGTTGGCCCCACCGAAGTCTCATAGCCTGAATGGAATAAAGAGAGAAAGGGAAACTCACTTCCTGCTGCCTGCCTGCCACACCTTAGACTGCTCCTCGTCTGCAGTGCCCCTTGCCATGCAACCCTGCCTTGGAGTCAGCTGGTAGCGACTGAAGCCTCTCCAAACTAAGAGCTAAAAATGCCTTTTCTCCTTGAACTTCTGGGTTAAGCATCGTGTCCCAGCCACAATAACAACAAAAAAGAAACCTCTAATACAGAATATATGGTCTCCAGTGGAAACGGACAAGGGCTTACTGCTATTGACTGCAGTCATCAGGATAAGCAGAGCTTCAGAAAAGAATTCCAAGGAATCGAGCCATTCATGGCGGCTTCTCCACGTGTCCTTGCTCTGTAAATCTAAGAGTCTGTCATTATGTTTCAATTGCCTGTTATGTTTAGTCTATTGCTGAGAACACAGCAAATGTCACAATATGCTTTCTCTTGTGGCCAGACTAAATAGGTCTTGTCTGGTCTTGTTATTTACTATAGATACAAATCACTGAGTCTCTGGGAGGTTGCTCTTTGTTAACATTGAAGAAAATGTTCTCCTTATATAAAAACCATGGTTTCTAACTAGACACATTCACTAAGGCAAAGCTTGTTCCTATGTGCCCTGTTTGCCTTCCTCACTGAAATCAATAGGTTGCAGATGTAGCTCAGAGGTAGAGTGCTGGCCTGGCAGGAGTTGGTCCTGGGGTTTCATCACCTGTACCACAAAACAAATAGAAAAGCAAAACAAAGAGGTGCCTTTAAAAATTCCTCTTTTACTGTAATACTAGCAACAACCATGTCAGCCCTGGCTGTGGCCATTAATCCTAATCTGGATTAAGGGATGCCTTCTTGATTGGAAAACACGCTCCTGGGTACACCTGGGTGTGTCGGGCAGGTGCAGCTTTAGTCATTACCACAGTCTTAGCCTTTTCCTCTCTGCAGTTTTCCTGCTCTGCTTCCAGACCACCATAAAGTGAGAGACTTGTTCTGCCTTTTGCCCCCTGTTCTAATTATAAATCTTGCAGAAAGTAGTCACCAGTACCCCCGCCATGCTCTGAATGCTGGGCTATCTTGAAATTTCCACCTCCATATCACTTGGTCCATTTCCTTTCATCTTTGTCTTCTGAAAAGTCTTAGGACCTGGGGGAAAAGTAGGCTTCTTTTCTTGCCAGTGTAACACACTTGGCATCTCATCCAAGTGGCAGTGAGGCCTCTGTTGAGCCTTGGCTTCACTGCCCACAGTCCCATCAGCACTGTGCTCCCCTGGACTCACACCTTACCACCTTGCGCCCTCAGAGCTGGACACGGGACTACAACAAGTCTTCGTATTTGCCTTTCTAGATCCAACTATTTTCTTTCAGCAGGAAAACATTCACTTTCTGCCATTGCACCTTGAGAATATGTATCTTGATTTTTATTTTTATAGGTTCACAGTTAAGAGGATGCCTTGAGTTTCAGAAAAGACAGACTTCTAAAAGGGTGAGAATTGTTGGGACTCTGGAAAAGGAATGAGTGTATTTCCAGGTGATCAGGAATAGCCAGATTTATGAACTTGCTGTTGTCTGTATCTGGAGACAAGGTAAGGCTTAAGGAGATGTGTTTGGGTGTGAAGTTGATGAGGTATAGATTAAGGCCAGTAATTATAATTTGCTAATTTCACTGATTAAGATGGACCTAGTAGACTATTAAAGCATGCTCCTAGGTGTGTCTGGGTGGCTCATGGAGACATAACCTTGGGTGGTACGTGATCCCTAATCTGTTTTTCTTTTACACTACTCCTCTGCCCTGTTTCCTGCCTATCATGAACTAACCAGCTTTGCATCTAGAAAGTTCTACAGACTAACTAATATAGCATTTTTCTAGAAGTTTAAATTTAAATGTTTCTCTGATGAGTTAAAACAGTTGAGTCAGGTCACACTCTTTGGCCATGATGCCTCTTTCCTGGAGAGAGCAGACCAAGGCTCCTGAAAACGTGAGTTAAGTGAAACCCTTCCTCCTCTACATTGTGCTTCCTGGATATTGTGTCATAGTAGTAGGAAACCAATGGGGTCATTGTCATAACTGTACTTGATTATGTGGTTTACAAGTTCTTGGAACTGGTTTGCAGGAGGAGTTTGGTGACATGGGGTGAATACTGTGTGTGGAGACAGTTGTGTTTTAGTCACTGGCTTATTGCTTAATGCTTTCTGCTAAGGATTTGCTACTTAGACTTTCATAAAATTATGTTTATTACATCTGTGCAATTAACTATCTGAGTATATTGCAGCTAGAAAGTCCTACAGAGTAAGTAGGATAACATTTTGCTAGAAGCTGAAACCCAAATATTTCTTTGGTAAGTTAAGACAGTTGAGTCAGGCTAACAGTTTGTGCAGTGTAAATCTCCAAGGGTTTTTGCCCCCATTAGGCAGGAGGGTGCATGGCTTTGACTTCCACATGTAGTCCTGCTACATCCCATTTCTTCAATGAGAGAAACAAAGGACGGTTTGATGGAATAATTTGCCATCACAGCAACTGAAAAGATGATTAGAACCTGTCAGGAGAAACTGTGTCTTATCAAGTAGTTTATGACTTAGAAAACATTCCAAAGACAATGACTAAGTATGATTTCTCCCACAGCAGACTCAGGACATCCAGCAATTCTCCACCCTCATTTTAGGTGCAAACTATAATTTCATCTAACTTGATGGCGTTTGATCAATGTCTACAAAGTAGAATTATGAAACATTGAAAGGGAGAAAAATGTACCAATGGATTAGATACTTTCTGAGTCTTGGATAACATGGGTTGCATTCTTGAACATATGACAAGACATCTACTTTCATCTTAGTCTCTGTCTGTCTGTATCTGTCTGCCTGTCTGTTCCTGTCTTTCTCTCTCCCTCTCTCCTTCTCTTTCTCTTATGCTGGGGATGAAACCCAGGACCTCAAGCAAGCTAGAGAAACTCTCTGCCACAGAGTCTAGGAATCTGTCTTCAGAAGTGCATAGAGATGAAGTACAAATCTAACAATAGAGGAGGCACGTCTGTTGGCATTTCAGATGGATAACAAGTGAGTCATTAAAGTCCTCAGGATTATTCTACTGAAGGCTTCCTCCCCCAGAAATGCCCATTCCAGGGTCCTGAAACTGAAGAGGGCCTATTTCCTGGGCCCTGGCTGAGTTCACACTGGACCTGAGGATGAAGAATGAGAGGGTCTATCTTCCAAGGCCGCCACAGAGGCCTGATGATGAGGGCAGCAGGGCAGCAATGCCTGTGTGGGGAGGGCTGCAGAGAGGTCTTGGCAACCTCAGACTTTGTGGTCAACATTCGCTGTGCTGGCCAGGCCTGGTGTAAGTTCAGACAACCCAGAGGCTCTTGAATGAACACTGAAAAGCTGAAAACATGATAGGAAGGCAGACTGGCTTCAGCCTCAGTGACAGTATTGCTTTGTGCCACTGGATGGTGCTAGAAAACCGCTCCTGAGCTGTTTTTCTCTCCACTCGTTCCTCCAGGTGTACCAATCTGGATGTCACACTGACTTTCCTCTCTGACTAAAGCTGAAAATGTTGCTTTGTTGTCTTTTACTCCAGGGACACATCTGCTAAAACTGGACCCACACTCAGGGAACTTCTGGGGCTCTGAATCCCCAAGGCAGAGGGCTCTGTGGGGAGCCGGGCAAGAGGTGGCAGAGGGGAGTCCTGTGGGAATGGAAGCCAGGAGCTTGGAGACCCGGCTCCTGCCTCAAGTCCCTGCCTGACTTTCTTCAGGGTGGAAGTGTCCAGTCTGCAGAGTGGTTTTCAAACTGCTTTTGTTGCTTTAGACCCAACAAACCCTCAGAAATACATCCAATACTGTCCAGGATGCGTGTGTGCGCACAAGTGTGCATGCATGAGTGTGCATGTGTGTGTGTGTTTGTGCATGTGTGTGTGTGCATACACTTGTGTTCACCAGCTCAAATGGTTGTGTAAGGGGAATGGGATTGGGCAGACTCTTCCAAGCCTTTCAACCAGAACGGTTCCATGTTGGAATGAGTTTGATTCCTTTAGAGGAAAATCTGAAGCTCGATTATCTGTAGGCCTCTTAGAGCCTCATTTGCGGCTCTGAGTTCCTCAGTTTGTGGGTGAGTTTGACACTCAGCCTGCTCATGTTCTTACTAAGAGGATGTGGGCTCTGGCCCAGCCTGATGCTGTGCCGCCCTCCTCTTCCCCCATGTGACCCTTCCTTCTCCTCCTGGTGCCATCTTCTCACAGTCACTCTGAAGCCTGACTGTGTGGCCCAGAGAAGTCATATGAAGCAAGAAGTGTGGGGAGGAGCACTGGAGATGCCCAGAGCTTGCTAGGCAGTACCATTAATTGGAAAATAAAAGCTGCACACTTCGCATAGTGAGCTGCTTCTTCCTCTAGGAGGAGGAGGAGCACAAGTGGAGACTGGATGTCAAGGTCCCCAGCAGGAGAGCAGCAGCGCAGGGCAGACTGGGCTGCACAGAGACAGGAGCAAGAGTAGCAAGGGTGGGGCCGGGGGGATTCCTTCCCACTGGCCAGGCGCTGCGCTGAGAGGGCCCATTCCATTCCAGTTCTAAAGCTGCAGGGACAGGTGTGGGAGCCCTCAGGACCCAATGGTAGGTGCAGGCCTGGAGGGCAGCCAGGTCACACGGGAGTGCTCCAGGAACAGGAGGGGTAGGCGATTCAGAGAAAAGGCCCCACACCTGATGCTGCTAAGCTTCAGAGGAGGAGCAAATGCCCAGACTCTCATGGTTGGCCAGAGACCACTGCAGCCACAGCAGTGGTTCAAGGCTTTTTGTCAGTTTTTTAAATTGGAGTTTTTAATTAGACTTTTCTTCAGTGTGCTGAAGACGGAACCCAGGGCCTTGCACAGGCGGGCAGATACCCTTCCCCAGAGTGACAACCTTGGCACCTCCCAAGCTTCTTCCAGGTATCTGGTGGTTGGTTCACTTTGGGTGTGAAAGATTGGTGGTTACTCTTCACGCACTCTGAGTGTCGTGCTGACACTTTGTATGCCATCGCACCTGTATCTTCCCAATAATTCTGTGAGGTGGGCAGGGTTTTGAGTTAAGCCTGTTCAAACTTCTTTTTTCTTAGAAACCCAGTTTCTTAGAGTGTCTATCACACATATGAACAATATAGACACAGGTTGAGCCCAGTGGGCTTGGTCTATGTCTCGCCTGAGGGGAAGGCGAAGAGTATGTTCTCTGAGGTTATCTGAATGTTGCCCCTTACAATGCTCAAGAGATGAAGGGACTTCAGCAAATGCGCCCACTGATCTTATTCCAGGAAAGACAGAAGATGCTCTTGTCTGAAGGAACAACAAAAGGTGAAACACAGGAAGCCATGTTTTGTAGGACTCAGGCAAGGAGGAACAGAGATGCTGGAGAGGAGAGGTGAGTCTCCCCCTGTGATGCCTCAAGATCTAGGTGTGTCATGGGGAAAAGGAGCAGAAGGCCCCGAAGAGCTGGCGAACACCCAGCAGGATGCTGTGGGAATTGATCTTTTGAGTCTAAAATTCAAAGGGGAATGCAACTGGCTTCCTGACCTCAAGCAACTTTTGAAAAGAGGGTGCGGTTGGAGGAGTAGCACTGCTTGACATCAAAGGCCTTAAGTCAGAGGAACTGAGACAGTGTCAGACTGGCCTCAGGGTGGGCAGAGCTCGGGGATCAGGGTGTGGGGTCCAGAACAAGACTACATATGGGCCTCAGCTGAGTCTGGCAATGGTTTGATGAAGCATCTGTGGACAAGTAGTGTTCTTTCTTTTGCATATTGTGCTACAACAGCTGAGTGTCCATAGCAAGAAAAGAAACTTTTAAGTCTGAGGCATAATACATAAGAGTTTAAAAATTAAAGTAATATAATTTTGAAAATATAAGAAATTTCTGAGGATTTGGTTGCTGTGGTTGGTATCTAGATCTTCCACAGAGCCTTGTGCTCTCTTGAGTAGTCACAGCGATGTAATGCTGTTTTAGTTACTTCTCTATTGCCTGGGCACAATACTCCCCACCCACAGTTTCAAGGAGGAGAGGTTCACGCTTCGTTTTGGCTCACAGTTTGTAGAGGTTTTAGTCCCTAGCTGGCTGGCTCCAGTGCCAAATCATAGAGGAGAAACTGTCCACGGCAGGGCAGGAAACAGTGAAGCAGAAGGCCTCCCGGTGCTCGTCCCAACCAGGCTATTGGTTGGTGCTAACCACATTCGGGGCGGTTTTCCCATTACCTACACCCAAAACTATAGTAAAGTAATCAGTGGACTACTTTAGTACCATATACCCTTTAATCCCAGGTTCAAGCACCCTAGATCTAGCCATCTCCTGAAAGTCCCGCCTGTGAGGGTGTGCTGCTCCTCCATGGCTAGGCCCACTGGTGGGTTTGCAGCTGACTGACTCTGGGAGGCGAAGCCTGGTTGCAGCACGGGGTCCCTGGAGTGTGCGGGAAAGGCTCGCTCCCTCCCTCTTCCCTCGATCTCCTGCTCCTGCTGGCCACCACTATCCCATGAGGTCACTCCCTTGCCAGTCCCTTCTGCCATACCATCCTGCCTTCAAGCTGGCTGCCTAGGAAGGGGACCTCTACGAACTGTGAGCCAAAATTATCCTCTTTTCCTAAAATTTGTGGTTGTCAGGCATTTGTTCCAGCAATGCAAAAGTCACTAAGATGCCAGATTAGGCAGTCTTTTTTAGATAAGACACGGAAAGCATAATCCACAAAGCAATGAAGATTGATAGATTGGTTTGCATCGAAATTTAAAAGTTGTGTTCTTTAAAAACTACTGCGAAAACAATGGAAAGATAATAAGTAGGCTGACGGGTGATATTTACAAGTAATTTATTTGATGAATGACTTAATTATCCATCTGTCATGCACCACTTAACAACTGAATACATCCTGAGAAATACATTCACTGTTAAGAATATTTCTGTGTTTTATAAACTGTATAGAGTGCACTAACACAGATCCCTGTGGCATGGCACCCATTACTCTGGAGCTAATGGAACCTCTGTGGTATGCGTGGTCCATCACTGACTAAAGACATCTTTATGTTCTACCTGTCTGTCTGTCTGTCTACAGATGTATGCAGCTATCTACCTGCCCATCCATCCATTTATCTATGTAGTTTATCAAACCAGATACATGTATGGAAAATAACTTGAACTTGACAAGATACTCAGAATCATTAGCCATTAAGGAAATGCATATTAGAACCACAGAGATCGCTGCACCTGTTAGAATGGCTTGCAGGCGAAGACTGAGAAAATGAAATGGTGACAAGGGTCTTACCTGGAGGCTGTTCTCTAGACTCATTTCAAGTTGTCCTCCTTCCTCATTACCCTTACCAAAGCATTTTGACTAAGCATCCACAAATGTGCGTAGTGAACCCAGGGGTGGGCGCATATGGTGGAAGGGGGCCCAAGGGTGTGGCCATCTGCCGTCCGGTTGGGGACTGCTGGACAGTTAGGCATCCCAAGAGATCTGTGAGTTCTTTGAGCTTCCAGTGGGTCTCAGAAGTAGACCAGGATTTCGGGGTGTTTCCCAAGACAGGAGACACAGAGGAGGGCTTCGACATCGCAGTGCATGTCAACAGAGAGCATTTCTTCCTGTAACTCTCCACTGTTAAAAATATTTTATAAGTAAGTTTGATACCGTAATCCAATTGTCTGTTAGGAAGAGAAAGGAACTCGGAGGGGCTAGCGTTGGCCGTGGGGAAGCCACTGGTGTCGTCTGCCAGCCGAGAGTGCCTTTAAAGAGAAAAACCTCAAGTAGCATTTTCAAATAATCAGGACAGTACGTTAAAGATTTCAAAAGGCGACATTAACAAGTCTTGTTTCTGATCAATAACGTAACACTACAGTTAACAAGACCATAAAAATGAGTATTTGGCTTCTTGTGTGGTTGCAGTTTTAGTCAGAGAACTACACATTTGGGATTCAAGTCATGAAGCTGAGAGAGGGGATCTTTTGTTGCTCTGGACTTGGTTCCTCCTAGGTCCAACTGCCCTTTGCTTCCCTCCACGGCCAGAATTGTCAGGGTGTCTTGACCTGGTGCCTCTGTTTCCTCCACAGCAAACAGAAACCGATTATTGCTGTGCTTCAGAGCATCATGCAGACTAATTTATATTCCTCAAATGAGCTAATGACTTGGACTCCCCAGCACCGGCGAGCTAGCGCCGGCCACACGGATGACCGCGATCTTCCAGGGGCTCTCGGCCCACAGAGGATGTAAACTACTTCCTGACTCCAACTGTAAAAAAACCAACTTCCTTGTTTCAGTAGCAATGACACATTAACAATGAGTCAATACCATAAGTGTGCATTGCCTAACAGAGATGCTGTTTGCAAAAATTTTGATGTTTTTTCTGTTTTGTAAAGTTGGAAGAAATTTAAGCAGCCTTCTTGCTATAATTATTCTTTGGCAGTTAGGTAAAACAGAGTGATCTAAACTCACAGAGCCAAAAGCCTGAAAAATTGGTCTTTCTTCTACCTGAGAACAGGATTTTTTGGCTCTTTTTTTTTTTTGGTACTGGGAATCAAACTCATGACCTCCCACATGCCAGGCAGGTGCTGTGCCACTGAGTTATATCCCTGGGTGACCCTAGGTTTCAGTCAAAACATTCATGCCCAGTGAAGTCTCCGGGTAAGTGAAATTACTCAATAATCCCTTAAACCTGCTCCTGGGATTAGGTGGCAGATAGGAATCTGTTATAAAAATTGAATAAAGAGGTGGCTTAAGTCACATTGGAGTGTAATTGACCAGACCGGTTTAATCTCCAATCAATTAAGCATCTTAGAGAGCAAAGAAGAAAGAAAGGAAGGAAGGAAGGAAGGAAGGAAGGAAGGAAGGAAGGAAGGAAGGAAGGAGGGAGGGAGGGAGGGAAGGAAGGAAGGAAGGAAAGAAGGAAGGAACAAGGAAGAAAGGAAGAAGGAAGGAAGGAGGAAGGAAGGAAGAAGGAAGGAAGAAGGAAGGAAGGAAGGAGGGAAGGTTGTACCTTCCTGGCAAGTGCAAGGACCGGAGTCCAATCCCTGGTGCCTCATGCCATGCTGGCCCCAGAAACCAGGCGTGGTGGCTTACACCTATAATCCCAGTGCTGGGGAGGCTGAGACAGGTGGATCACTATGAGTCTGAGTTGTGTAGTGAGACCCTGTACCAAATACATAAAACAAATAAATAAGAAAGGAAAGAAAGAAGAAAGCCAAGAAGCAAACACAGTAGGGCTGGTGTCAGAGAAAGAGAGGGGAGGGAGAGAGAGAGACAGACAGACTAGGGAAGGTTGGTTAGTCTTGGAGGCCAGGAATTAATGCCAAAAGACAAGGCACCGTTGACTTCCAAGGAAATTGTAAGGCAGGGAAAAGGAAGTAAATCGAGCCTAGCGCTGGGGGTGGGGTGCCTAGGGGAAATGCTGCAAAATATCTAGAGTCAGCCCAGTGGAACCAAAATGTTGGTTTCAGAACATAGAACTTTAAAACACGTAGCAGGAAAGAAGCACCCCCCAGGGGCCCAGGTGGCGGCGGGGAGCACCCCAGGGCTGCTGGACCGCGCGCCACCTCAAGCAAGTGTCTGGGGCCCTGTGTGCCTGCCGCCTGCGGCCGGGTGCGCAATGAGAGGCCAGCAGAAGGTGGGCAGGGCTGCGGCTGGCCGGCCCTGAGCGCCTGTTACCTGCTCTGTGCTGCGAGAAACCAGCTGGAGTCAGAGTGTTAGAGGAGGGGAGCCCCACGCGGGGACGGCTCCTGCGGAGGCGCCTGGCAGAGCGATTGCCGTCGCCATGGGGGACTCCTGTGCACCCTAGGGTGCTTGGCGGCATCCTGGCCGCTGGCAGGTGTCAGGAAGCAGCTCTCCGATGTCCCCAGACACTGCCAGATCGGAGGTGAGGCCAAGTGAGCCCAAGCTGAAGACCCCTGCCCTAAAATGCTACAGGCAGTCTTCACCCCATTCATATTTATGTACTTGTGGGAAAAATGAAAAGCAAACTGCTCAGGAAATTGTCCAATGTTAAGTTTATATAAAGGCTCCAAATACAATCTCAAATTTTACTTTTTATTTTATGGAAAAAAGGCAAAAGAATTTCATAACAAAATAATAGAAGAATAACAATAGTTAATACATTGAATGTTGTTATTTTTAAAGTAGTTAATCAGAGTCCAAGGCACGGGCAATAAAATTTCTCAAATACATAGCACAAACCTTCCTTCTCAGTGAGGTAAGAGGCGCAGCGGTATAACTGGCTTGCATTTTCCCCCTTTCCCCTTCTCCTGTCCTAGGTCCTCTCTTCCTTTGAGCACTTTCTTCCCATTTCACAATATCTATCATACATTTTAGGCCTGGTTTAACTTACGCCCCCACATGACTTTCTCCTAACACACACTGCGCTGAAAGTGGCCACACCATTGATCACGGGGACATTCTAGTGAGGCCTCTTCACATTTCTGGTGGCGTTGGCCAGCAAGAACACTCTCAGAGAACATCAGATCACTGTTTACAATAGTTCAAGATCTGCAGCTAAAGAACCTAATGGGTTGCCTTTTTAAAAAAAATACTGGCAAGTCAGTATTTAAGTTTTTTTTTTTCTTTATTCCTTTAGTGGATACAGCATCTCACTATGCAGTTCAGACGTGCAGTGATCCTCCTGTCTCAGCCTCCCCAGTGCTGGGATTACAGGCATGTGCCACTCACACTGTGCACCTAGGGACCTGGGACCAGTACAGCATGTGGTTCCAGGGATTTAGTTCGGGTCCTTGTGCCTGCCAGGCAGGTGCTTAGACCTCCGAGCTATCTCCCAGCCCCAGTGTTTAAGTTTCTATAAAAAGGTAAAAGTCTTTCCAACTCAAACTTTTCTTCGCCATTCAAGCAGTTCTGAGGGCCTACTCTGCACATTTTGTGTGCTTGGCAGAGGCAGCTGCTGTCCACAGCACCCTGCAAACTACCAGACAGCTTCTCGTCCATCACTACAGCAAGACAGAAGTATCCGACTGACGTGGAGAGGGCCTCCTGGGCACACGTGTGGCAGGAAGACCCAGGCCCCTGCCACGCTTCTGCGTGACTCGTCCCCAGCCAGTCGCATCTTGGGCTGAGCACCGAGCGCCGGGCACTGCTCACCACCGCCCCATGGCGCTCAGACTATGCTGGCTCCTCGGCTGCTTCCCTGGTGCCCAGCACCCGAGCACTGCCTGGCCGCTCTCAGAGGTCCTGGTGGCACAGTGCGTGGTGCATGTGGCCCACTGAACCCTTCCAGAATCTGAAGACAGGGGTGATCCAGGGACCCCAGGAGCACTGGGCTGAGACTTCTGCCGGCACGGACACCCTCCAGGTGCCCGGCCCCCCCACTAGCACACTGGCACCCTCAGTGACACAGCCCCCTGGCCCTGCACACACAGCCACTCTGTCTTGTCCTGAGTGTCTCGCATCCAGAGAGGATTTGGGCTCACCTCAGGTCACACTAAGGTAAGGACACAGCTGGGACCGGCGCCTGACCCTCCTGGCTCCAGGCACCACGGCCCTGTAGGCTTCATGTCTTGTCTTTATCCCACCCCACCCCCGCCTTCCTTCCTCCTATTGACGCACTGGCCTAGATTCCTCCTGCACCCGCCTCCTGGTTAGAGGCCTGGCCTGGGTGGCAACAGCCACAAGAAAGGCCATAAGCCTAGGGTTCGTAAGAGTGCAACTTTAAAAATAGGTGCATTTTATTGCTGGGTGTTGGTGGAAAAAGTGGAAGCTGGAAGAGAGAAGAGAATAATTTGTGGCAGGAAAAAAGCATGCAACAGAGTTCTGTGCTGCCTACCCTCTTGGTCTGAGCTCTGTGCTGGCACGGACACCCTCCAGGTACCCAGGGCCCCCATCACTCAGCACACTGGCACCCTCAGTGACACAGCCCCCTGGCCCTGCACACACAGCCAGCTCTGCCTTGTCCTGAGTGTGTTGCGTCCCAAGAGGGTGTTGGCAGATGCAGCAATCTTGAGGGAGTGATGGAGGCACGAGCCTGTGAACACGCGAGACTTCACACCATCAGGTTATCCCACCTGTGCAGAGCACACGTGACTTCACACGCTTGCAAGCCCATGTAGCGGTCTCCAGGTTCCAGCATGTGTGAGGATCTCCCTGGGAGGCTGTCAAAGCTGTGCCCATCATGCTCAGTGCATTGGTCTGAACTGAGGCCAACTGGACTTCATTCAGCAAGCACCGGAGGCGTATCTGGATGATTAGTTCTCTATGAGATCTCATAGCTTGCGCTGCATAATGAGGCTGCTGAGAATGACAGAGGAGAAAATAAATATTTTCAATTTAAAAATTCTGCTCTCTAGGGGGTCTTGTTCAAGTTCTCACATTGTAAATTATTTCCTAAAACCAAACCAAACAAACAAGTAAAAGTCGGTATCCTCTGTTGTGATTCTGAGAGAAAGGTGTTGATTTTGTCCTTCAAGGAATGCAGATGGTTTATATAAAAACTCCATTATGCAAGGAGTAGCTGTGTCACAGGCTTTCCAGGTCCCCAGAGCCTCTGACCCCACCTGGGGCCGCAGGCCCAAATTACCAGCAAGACTTCCCTTGTTTGGGGCTCCCTGATTGAACACACTCTGCTGGGAGCCCACACCCTTCTCCCCAGAAAGGGTGAGGCTGAAAGTGGAAGAACAGGATAGAGAGGGAGGGAGAGAGTGCCGGCCACCGGCATTCTGAATGATGGGTGTGGCATGAGGTGCAGTGGGGTGTGAGCCAGGCCCGTGTGGTCAGGTCCTGAACGCGACCCAGAAGTGCGTTCATAAATACAGACCCCCCTGGGGTTGCCTTTCTCTTGTCATGTTCCTTTAAAATAAATCTTGCCATGTTATGTTGTACAGGGTGTGCATGTGTGTGTGTGTGTGTGTGTGTGTGTGTGTGTGTGATCATTTTACACAATAAAAGAACATTATGGGTCCCTGATATTCACAGCAAACACTGTGGTGGATTTTCATGCCTATTTTCTTATTCGATGCCCGTGAAATGTTTTGTGAAGAAGGCAGAGTTCATGCTACTATGTACTTTGAGAAAATGGGGATTCAGAGATTTACCGTGTGGTGACCATGCCGTGCTCATCGGCGTCTTTGCTTTGCTTTGCTTTTAATGTGTAAAACAGCTATGCCAATCTCATGGTAACACTATGTCATAATTAACTTATGTCACATAAGAAAGCTAGAAAAGGTTTTAACTGACATCTCCTTTCTTCAAGTTCAATGTGTGCCCTTCCACATAACACTGCTTATCAAAGGGCTGACACCGGAACCTTTTAATTGAGGACCCACAAATCTTGCCCTCTCCAGCCAAATAAAGTCAAGCAGTCCCTGTACTGCTGTTGCTAAGAAAGGCCGGGGTAGTCTGAGCAGGCCAGTGCCTGCAGCAGTCATGGGTCAGGTGGGCCTGCCCAGGTCAGGCAGGGGTCACTGGCCCCCTGCTCCCTGTGGGTAGGATATACCCAGTGACAGCGGTCAGTGGTGGTGGCTCCTTCGCGTCTCATCCAGAGGCCTGGCCTCATTGTTTCTCTATGGTTTCCTCGAAAGAAGCGTGTCCAGCTCTCCCCACCCCCTGCAACTTCCACTGGTCAACCTTGTGGAGAGGTAGGATAAGTCGGCCTGTGGCTCAAGCCGTCGTCCTCGGCCTCGATTGTGTTTGTGACCGTGCAGGAGTCCTTGACCTCTTCGGACCCCACTTTCCACGACCACGAACACACGGCTGTGTAGGTCACTTCCAGACAGACAGTCGCACCTTCTCACAGGCCTTAGTGGTCCAGGGGAATCTGGTGTCCTGGTGCCAGTGCTGCTAATCCAGGAGGGCACAGCAATCTGGATTGTTAACAGTGCCTAAGTAAGTCCCCTGCAAGTGGTCTGCAGATAGCTTCCGGAAGGCAGAGGGCCCTTGGGTCAGACTGCGTAGCTGAACTCCTGGCTCCGGGTTGGGTCACTAGGAGCTGCTGACAGCCTTGCCTTTGTCATCTGCCATCTCTGCCTGCTCCCCTCCATCCCGAAGTCTCAGCAACACCAGCGAAGACTGCTGAGCTGCTCTCCCAGCCCATCTCCTTGGAGCACGCTCCTTCCAGCCTTCTACTGATCCCTCACATTCCATCAAGGCTCAGTTTTCAAGTTTGCTTCTTTTTCCCGTGGTCTTTCTGCCCACCCCTTTGCTTCTGTAACTCTGGCGTAGCACCAGCAAGCAGACCTTTGCCCCTTCCTGCCCCTCAGTGAGCTGGTCTCTGTCTCTTCACTCCTCGCTAGCCGCTCGTGGGGCGCTTCTCAGAGGCTGTGCCTTCCTGCGTCCTCCACGAGCTTGCATGTGGAGCGGTGCAGGCTTTTAGGCTCTTCTCCCTGAAGGCCCCTCTGGCGAAGGCGCACATGTCTCGTGTACTGGGTGAGCTTGCTAACTCTTCTGCTTGCAAAACAGAAGAATCAAAACAGGATACTCCTCATCCCAGGATGTAACAAAGAACAATTTGCAAAAGTGAATAATTGTTGACTGAGAGAACGAGCAGGTGCACCTGCCTGCTTGGATTAAGAAGGCTTCCTTTCAGCTTTCTTCCCTCTGTGGAGGATTTCCTGACATCCTCAGACTTGTTGTTCACAATATTTACTGAATGTCACCAAGAATTAGGCACTTCATCAAACATTTCATGTGTATTGTTTTATCCAATGTTTGCCAACATCCTATGGATTAGTCATGATTAGCCTTGCTTTACAGACAAGGAAGTTGATGTTCCTGAGATTAAGTAATTTAGTAAAATTCACCAGCTGGCACAAGAGCCAAAACTGGCACTGAGGTGAGCCCGATTGCAGGGTCTTTGTGTGGTCGTCAGCTCAGCCTGCCTTGCTGGAGATGGATGTCACCCGGAGGCCTGAGTCCCTGCTGCAGGCTGGGAGTCTCAGGAGACTAAATCCTGTGCAGGGAACTGCAGTGCCTTTTCAGTTTTGTGTCCTCCACGTCTGGGTGCAGTAGGTGCTTAGAGAACACTGGATGAATGCAGACTGGGAGGGGAGAAGCAGCACACGCTGGGCAGCCCAGATGTCCATGCACATTGCCAATAACGTAAGAGGGGAACAGCTGCCCTTAAGAAGGTTGAGTGAGCGAGAGTACCTTGGCAGAACGATGGCTCCCCCGGGGCCCTCCCCTCATTACCTGCACAAGTCCCTCATTAACCACACAGGACTCACAGTGCAGGGTCTTAACCCCCTTACAAGCCCACCTGTATGCCACCAGCCTGGTTATTCATTGTGAAAATTATTCATTGTGAAAATGGGATCTACCTTCCTCCATTTGAGGAGCAAAAGAATTAGCTGAGGATCCTAGGGAGCTCACAGAATTGCCAGGAGTGCTTTGAGGCCACTCAGCCCGAAGCAGTACCAAAAGCCCTGGGGCCGCTTGCTGCCAGATGGCCTCTATGGAAGCTGCAGACCAACCATGTGCTTATGGCTTTTCCTCCTTGCTTTGGGTGTTGGAGGAGAGGTGCGGGGCTTCCAAGGTGGCAGAGCAGAATTTGGAGGGAGGCCACAGGGATGGGAGGAGGACCCGAGTGAGCGTCTCAGCGGCCGCAGCAGCTGCAGTTACTGCGCACCTGCTCTCTGCCCAGCACAACCCCCTTTCTCCTCTCTGCAGGTAAGACCAGGCCCCTGCTGCACTAGGTGGGCCTTGCGGAGGTCCGTGTCTTTAGGTCCTTCACCTAGGTGTCCAAGTCCAAGTCAGAGCCTTAGAAGTCCGCGCAGCCTCCCTGCGCGCCCTTCCAGGACACCTGCCTGGGCTGCTACTCCCATTCAAGGCTTTTCCTTTGTGAGCACCCTTCATGTCTAAGTCTGTCCAGCTGGCTCGCCGCCGTGCTCAGCCAGGTGGCACTGGCCTAGTCACTTAGGGGTGCTCTGCTGTCCCTGTGCATCCAGCTACTCTAGCCAGGATGACGCATGGCATTTGTGCCACGGCTGGGCGTGTTTCTGGGTGCTGAGGACCCTGAGGCAAAGCCCCCAGGGAAGACTTCACCAAAGCAGGGCTGATTGTATCTGGGCAGCCAGTGCTGGGAGGAGAGATAAAGCCAAGGAGGGGAGAGCACGAGGCGGCTGGGCTGACTGAGAAAGCCTCAGAGGAGACAGCACTTGGCCTGTGAGAATGAAGGAGAGCCCCCATGGGGCTCTGTGGGACCACTGTAACCCGGGTCTGGGCTGCCCTTAAGAGGGTACTGGGGTGCACGGAAGGAAGGAGATGCTGGGGCCCTCAGCCCTCCGCTCCTGCTCTTTGTCCTTGGCCCCCACAAGCTGAGCAGGGCTCTTCTGCTCTGGGCCCTGCCACAGTGGGCCTCAAGCTGAGGGCCCAGGTGACTGGGGAATGGGCCTCTGACACATTAATTCGGAAGAGCCTTTCCCAGCTCAGGAGTTGATTGTCTCAGGCACTTTGTCCTGCTGACACAGCAGACACAGGAGCTCTACTGCAGGTACAGTGAATAGCAAGGGTGAAGGTCCCAAGCAGGGATGTAGTACACCTGCCTGAGGGACAGGAGGCATGGGAGGCACACCATGGAGGGGGAGAAGCCACCTGGAGAGGAGACATTGTCAGAGGCCGGCCACACATGGCCTTCAAGCTGTGCCTTCTCTAGGTTTTGTTCAATACCAGGGCAGCATTGGGAAGTTCTGAGCTAGGGCCTCCCATGATCCAACGTAGCTGTAAGGAGCACCCTGTGGCTCCTGGGTGGAGACTGGCCTGAGCCCAGGCCAAAATGTGAAATGAGGAGGTTGCACAGGACACTCCGTCAGCAGCTGCGGGGCCAAGAGCTGGGGCTGAGATGTCGGCACAGGGAGTATGAGGAGGCTGTCCTGGGGTCTGTCCTGGCCGCAGAGTGCAGAGGTTTGCCTAGTGTGCTCGGTGGGAGTGCGGAGGGTAGAATAAGAGACCGCATCAGTGGAGATGCTGCTTTCTGAGCCAGAAGATGCTGAGAAATGCTTTGGGAGAAGCTTCATGACCCGTCAGCTGTGGGTCCCGGAGGCACTGGCTTGGCATCAGTGTACACGTGACTGGGGCCCTGGACCAGGAGCTGGGGTTGCTGGAGAGCAGTCAGGGCCAGAAGCACAGTCCTGGGTCACAAGGATGAGGATTAGATTTTGAGACTAGAGGGCATCTACTGAGCTGGAGCTAAGGAATGTTTAGGGGCAGAGAGTGAGCTCAAACGAGGATCTGACTGCAGGTCTTGCATCAGGAAAGGCACCTACTCGCTGTTTGACTTTTGGCCATAGCTCTGGCCCTTCTGCACTTCAGGACGAACAGTGGAAGCTGAGGGAAGTGGAGGAGAACCAAGGAGGAAAGCAGGCTGGAAAGAGCAGTGGGGACGAAGCAAGGCCAGAAGCAGGAGAGGCTGCCAGGGGTAGAGCAGTGGGAGCTGCACCCGCTGTGAGAGGGGCTTCCTGGTCCCTCCGTCTCTCCTGGCCTGTGAGTGCTTCCTTGGTTTTGTCAGCTGCCTTTTCTAGATTTGCTCTAGAATTACGCACACTTTCCAAATCTCTTGAGAGACATTTGTTTCCATTTGTGTAAGAAATGTAAGGCCCCCGCAGCTTACACCAGTCCTTCCACGGTCAGTGTTGGAAAGGTCAGGACCACACGGATGGCAGTTTTACGTGAACCTCTTTCCAGTTCTTCCTCACGCAGTGGCAGTACGTGTCTTTTTTGTTTATAGGTGCTTCTTGTCTGCTCCTCTTGGTCTTGAAATATCTCTAGCAGCTACCTGAACTTCTCCAGGGAGCAAGGCAGGAAGTAAAGAAGCAATGCAGCGTCTGCAAGAAACTTCATTCCACATCATCTTGTCCCCTGCCTGGTAACTTCACTTGTCAGATATGTAACTCAGCTTGTTGAGAAACGTTACTTGGTGACTGTCCTTAAAGGTGATGCCCAAGTTTCTTCTCTCTCTTTCTTCCAATGAGGTGGTTCTTTCTAGGTCATCCTGAGAGTGAAAGAGGGCTGAGCATAACTACTTAGAGGAGGAAAGGAGAGCCTTGAGGGCTGACAGCACACACTGCACTACCTCTTGGTCAGATCGCAAAGCTGGTGCAGATGCTCGACCACCTTGGCTTCCAGCAGGGGCTCCGGTTGTACAGTCCACATTGTCTTCGAGGTGGGATGCAGACAGCTGCAAGCACATGTGGAGCAGGGGCAGGATGGCCTTCTACAGGCATCTGGCATGCAGGGGTCGGCACATCCCGGAAGCAGGAGCACAGCGTGGAGGCTTTGGCATTGGCCGTGCGAGATGGTGTCAGGGCTGCAGCCCTGCAAAGGAAAGAGGAAGTGGCAGCCCAGTGTTCCCCTCAAGAGGAGGCAGACCATTCCAGGAAGACCCCAGAATTAGCCAGAAGCTGGAGATGGCTGGGAACGCTGCAGCAGCTGCCAAGGAGACTGACAGAAAATACTGCTTTGTCATGGAGCTGCTGAGAACCAACGTGACTTGGCTCTGAGAAATGCCACTTAAGGACTGTCCTCTTTAAAATGCCTGGCTCACTTAAAGCACAGGGAATGATGCTTTCTAAAATCGACTTCTGATGGGTCCCACACATGCTGAATTTCTCTGGCAGCTCAGGGAAGCTCAAGGAGAGACCCCACTGTCGGGAGGGAGTGAGTCCTGCTGTGGATCAACCATTCAAGAACATTTATTAAGAACTGCTTTCAAGCTTGGGCCAGGTCTTGGCAAGAAAAAAATGTGGTTGTCATGGAAACTGAAGACAACTGTAGTCCTCTGTGGATCTACAAGCCCTCTGGCTGAATGACTGCCACCCGACAAAGAGCCCTGGAGCTTCAGCCATTTTGAAGCCAGCTTCCCGGCTGTGTGTGTGAATGGGACTGTCACGTTCTAGGTCTGACCTGTGTTGTGCAGTCAGGACCTTGCTGATGCCTGGGGAGACACTGGCTCCAGCCGCGACAGCCCTCGAGGCCCAGGCTGGCTTATCCATGTGTGTGTGTGTGTGTGTGTGTGTGTGTGTGTGTGTGTGTGCGCACCCAGCCAGTCTTTGCAATAGTGCAAGGCTAGCATAGTTGTAGGTGGCAGGGACAGCAGGGGTAGAGAGCCCGGGTATCAGATGTACCAGAACTAGCAGGGGAATTTGCTCTCACACGCATTTCTCTGAGTGACTCACGCTAATGCTGTCAATAGGATCCCAAGGATGGGTGGCATAGGCTAAGGACAGTCAGCTTCACATACCCGCTTCCCCCAGATTCCACCTGCGCTACCTAGGGGCAGCAGTCAGACACCGGACAGATCCCTCAGTGGCCTCTGGTGCTGCATGGGGCTGTCTGTCAGCTGTATCGCTGTGAGCTGCTGGAAAGTGTTACACGAAGCATTGCTGTTTTTTTCAAAAGGAATTCATTCTACTTTTATTTCCTTTCATAGAAAAAGGCTGACCCCAGTTTGGGTCTATTTCGCATGTCGCTTAGCTTAGTGTCCTCACACTTGCGCCCTGTGCTTGGCTCGCTGTGGCTTGGTAAATGCTCACCCATGGAGAAGCGGCAGAAGGCTGTCATCGCTTTGCTGGATTTCTTTGATATTTGATTCCAGGAACTGAGAGTCAAGTCTGGGGGTCATGGGTCCATTTCTCTGCTCCTAGCCACACAGCCTGCAGTTCAGGAGGAAGGACTATTGCTTCATGATCCATGTGACCACAGATCGCAGAGCCCGTCAGTAGGGGCCGGGGACAGAGCCCGGACATGTCTGCCCTGCCTTTGGGGTAGCAGATTCTGCTGTACACGCAGAAGGCCCTCCTCCTCAGAGAAAGAGACCCCGTCACAGGCCTCTCATTGGTTCAAGGGACAATGTCTCTAGAAGACTCTCAATTAAAATATGAGAAAGTCTTCCCAAGGATGCCAGCTTCCAGAGCCATTAGGAGCTCTTGGGGCCCATGAGGTAGGTAAGCTTTAGGGGAGAAGGAGGGAGAAAGGAGGATCAAGTAGCACTCATTTCATTGGAAGCGTGAAACCAATGGTGATGCTCAGTAGCACCCAGGCAAGCTGGGTCAAACCAAGCACAAGGGGGAAAATGGCCCAGAAACTATGCCCGGGAATGTAGGAAAGGCGTGTCGGGCTCTATCACGGAGCTCCCTTTCTGAGGTAACTGAGTTCAGAATGTGGTGAACTTATTCTTTTCATGTAAGTCTCAAGACAACTTTGAGAAGCAATCAGAGAGCAGGGCTGTCATCCCCTTGCGGGACCAGGTGAGGAAACTGAGGCCAAGATTGGCCAAGCGGTGCTTGCAGCATCCCTCACAGAACCAGCTAGCACAAGGGGCCCTGGAATTCATGTGTCCTGACCCCCATCAGCACCGCTTTATGAAGGTCTGCTACCTCTGTGTGGGGCCACCCGCACTGTGGCAAGCTGGGCTTCTGCAGGAAGCTCTTGCTCAGCCGCCACTGCACCCCCACAAAAAACAAAGCACATTTCCTCAAAATAAACAAATCCCTAAAACATTTGCTTGGATTTTGATGGGAATCTAGAGACTGAGCGGCCTGAGGTTATTCTCCAGGAACCAAGACTGGCCTTGAAGACCAGATGATGTCCCATGCGAGTGTGAGCCTGGGCCCTGGCTGTGGAGTCCAGGGTTCCACCTTTCCTAGGTAGCAGAACCCCAGGTCTCAGAGATGTCAACTTGACCTCAACCTGGGCAGGCCTCAGGGGCGTGCGGGTGGAGGTGCAAAGGCCCTGGGCCACCACAGTCCTGCCATCCTCCTTTGGGTTGGGTCATCCCAAAGAGAAAAGAGGAAGCTGAGTTCAGTGCTCTGATGTCCAGGTAAGGTACCATCAGAGGCTTTTTCAATTGCTTGTCACTGTGAATCACATTGCAGGCCAGGATTTCCTACATACTAACATGAAAGCAATAAAACCCTTTTGGCAGGGTTCTTTCTGAGGATGAAATAAAAGCATGTGAAGTGCCTTAGAGGGGCAGGCATCAGCTAGTTGGCAAGGCTCTTTGATTGGCTAAATAGCATGAGTGTCCTAGTGAGGGCCACATTTGTGCCTCAGCGAAACTAAAATCATGGATGAGGTTGCTACCCTCCATATGCTATGCGGAGCACGGCATAGTATAGCACACGCAGCGTGGCACACACAGCGTGGCACACACAGCGTGGCACGCGCAGCGTGGCACACACAGCGTGGCACACACAGCGTGGCACACACAGCGTGGCACACATAGCACGGCACACACAGCGTGGCACACACAGCGTGGCACACACAGCGTGGCACACACAGCGTGGCACGCGCAGCACGGCACACACAGCGTGGCATGCGCAGCACGGCACACACAGCGTGGCACACTCCGCACAGCACACTCCGCACACACTCCGCACTGCACAGCACACTCCGCACGGCACACTCTGCACAGCACGTGAAGGACAGAGAATAACAAAAGCCTGCATCTAAAGGCTCACCTCCCAAAGCTTGCCAGTACCAAGCAGTGTGTTCAGTGCATCTGCCATAATTTGAGATCTTGCACATCCGGCCTTGGTTTGCACCTAGGAGATGGCCCTGAGAGACAGTGCCGGCTGACCCTGATCTCCATAGGCTTAATTCTTCCCCCTAACAATTAGCACTTGAGAGAGCAGGCAGCAGCTACTGGGAGGCCCACTCCTTTCCTCCTGCGCCTCCCGCCCGTTAGGCTGCAGAGATGTCTATCTGCTGCTGGGATCAGGGATCAAAGCTGGGCTGGCTGCCAGGTTAGTGTGCTAAGGTCATCTTGTTTTTATCTCCCAAGGGATTTGTCAGAGGCAAGAATGCCACTTGCTGGACTAGAGAATGTCAGTCTTAGCAGCTGAGAGAATGAGTGAGATCAGTATCATACGCACTTGTGGGGCCACTGTGAGGCCAGCCCAGAGACACTGTGAGCAGCCGTGCCGGGGCGGAACCCCGAGTCTGCACGCCTGCGTGGCCTACGTGAGCCCTGCACACCCACCGAGACGGGTGATGGCACTGATGTGACCGGCTCGGCCCTCCGGGCCTCTGAAGATAAGACAGAGGAAGCAGTGACAGCCGGGGAGAGGGTGAAAAATTGCGTTCCCAAGATGGTCAGAGGGAATCGCGGCATGGCCAGGAATGCTGGGAGTTTTTCCTTTTTTCTTTTTGCAGGAAAGCAGTGGCATTATCTCAGGACCATCTGGGGGCGGCAGGAATGAGGGGGAAAGGAGGTCGTGAGCGGCAGTCACGTAGCCTTGTCTCTCTGTCTGCGGACGCCCACAATCAAGCTGTTTCCTGACAGAAGAAGGTCAGCAAATAGCCTGCTCTCAGGAAAGAACAGTGAGCGCATCGAGGGTCACAGCGAGGCCCGCAGGGGCTGCAGAGCTCACCTACCGGCAGAGCTGAAGCCTGGTGCTTGCTGCAACATGGGCAGCGCCTCTGGACTCAGAGCATGGGGCACTCTCGACCTGGCCCTGTGAGACTGGCCTGCGTTCAGGGGCACCTGGGCGTCTGGTACCCTAGGGCCAGTGAGCCCACATAAGCTTTCGTGCAGGCTACAGGCATGACGGGGAATGTCTGGATTTGTGCCCCGTTCTGAAACAGTGAGGTATTCCACACACACTCCGGGGCTCTGGCTCCCCTTGCCGACAGGAAGGCAGTTCTGGGTCTGCGAACTCACACTGCAACATTTGGTTGGCGCTGAGAAGCTGCTGGTGGCAGAAGGAGCCACGTTCCGCTCCCGCAGCCTGCACGTCCTAGCTGGCCCAGCAGCCTTTGAGCTTCAGCTCTGCCTGGAAGGCAGCAACAGAGGGGCGGTGGCAAGGCCAGAGCAGAGCTTCACCCAGCGCACAGCGCCGGGCAGTGCTGGGCAGCACGTACGCATCCAGTACTTATTTGTTTAATAACAGAGGATGAATGAAAGAACATTGTCAAAGCAAAGCAGATGTGCATAAGAATCCCGGCGGTGTGATCCTGAGTCCATGATTAAATTACCTAAGCCTCTGTTTTCTCCATCTACGGAGGAGGGCTGAGAATCCTTCCCCCTAAGGCAGCCGCCGGCAAGGGCGCGTGCATCGTCTCAGTGCGGTGCGGGGGTGGGGCTGGGGGGTGCTGAACCCTGAGCGTGTTTGTCTCAGTGCGGTGCGGGGGCGGGGCTGGGGGGTGCTGTCCGAGTTATCTGGTTATCAACTAGAAATTCACTTTTCCAGACAAGCGAGGGTAAGATGGCAGCCCTCATAGCGACGGCCTGAGGGCCAGGAAGTGAGACTCCTTCGCCTGTACTGCTGTGATGGGGACAGCAGCAGAGAGGGTGCTGTATTCCCTGTTCTACCATTGCACCCTGCGCCCCCACTGTCCTCCCCCAGGCCCCTGTGAGCTACCTAACTTCCTGTTCTGAATAAGGCCTTCCGTGTGTCCAGAGCCCATCTGGTGGCCCAGGGCTCAAATCCTCCTTGAGCTCTGCTGTTGTTCAACCCAAGGTGACTGCCTTGACCCAGGTCATACCTGCCCCCCTCCTGAGGTGTGCCTGTGCAGAGAGACAAAGAGCAGAGAGGTTACAGTGGGTCACCCCCAAGGTCTACTCCTGAGATCCTCCACAGCTCCACAGCTCCCAGCAGGGGCGCTGAAGCAGCTGTTCCTGCCTGGTTCCAAGTCTCCCTCTGTTCTGTGCTGTTCCCCTGTCCTTTATGACACTGCCCTAGAAAGGGGCCCCAGAGGCTCTTGGGAGGATGCTCTACTCTGATCTTGGAGCAGTATCAAGGCAAGTGTGCCCTGGAAGGAAGAATCCAGAGGTCGAAGCACAAGTCAGATGTCAGACCTCATGCCAAACAGCAGCATGGAGCAGAGGCCCAGGCTGAGCAGCACGGGGACATCTGTCCTTCAAGAGCCTTCTAGAAATGAATTGTTAGGGGCTGGGGAGATGGCTCAGTGGAATAAGCACCGCCCTGGCGAGTGTAAGGGCCTGAGTTCAATCCCTGGTTCTGCCAAAGGAAAAAGAAAAGAAAAAAGAAATGGGGTATGGGGAGTCTCGTATGGGGCCCGAGCTCTGCCGTGTACTGGAAGCCCCCTCCCTGCACAGGGCAGCTCTGGCCCAGCCTGCAGGGTTAGGAGAGCACCTCTGCTTGCAGAGCTCCGTGCAGGGTGACCAGATGTCCCTAAATGGCCCTTTAGGAGGTGGACTGTGTGCTCAGCTCCTCCAGAGTGCAGCTCAAGGAGCCACAACTGCAGCTGGTGTTTTCACATGCTGTCCCCTGGCAGGGGACAGGCACAGTCACATGAGTCCTCTGTCTGGCTCAGAATCAAAGGTGCAGCCAGGAAGCTAAATTCGTCCTTCATGTACTCTCACAAGAAGGGAACAAAAAACCCGGGTTCCAGAAGAAGACCCCTGGTTGTGGTGAAGGCCTGGGCCTGGAGAGAGCTGGCCCTCCTAGCAGGTGTGTGCCTAGGGCGGTGCCCACAGTGGGTCCTGGCCCTGCACTCCAGTCTGAGTGACAGTCCTCAGCAGAACAGAATGTTCCTAGGTTCAAAGATCCCAGTAGCTTCTACCAGGACCGCCTGCTGTCTGGGCCAGGTGGCGCAACCCGGCAGACAGAGCCACAGAGCTGATCTCCTCTGCTATCAACGGCTTCATGACAGCAGATCCTAGCATGCACACCTCCCTTCATGCTGCACTGAGGGTAGGAGTTTCACAGGATGCTGTTGCTGCCCAACAAGGGAAAAGTGCAGTGGGGCCCTCAGGGCCTGCAAAGCTGGCTCCTGAGTCCTTGGGGGGGGGGATGCTGGAGGAGACCGGGACAGGTAAATACATGTTAGAGCCAGAGTACACAGCACATTAGAGTCTTCCTGTGTTGAGCCTGCATCAGGAGTTTTGTGTCATCTTCCTTCCCCCATCTTTGGGCCAGGATCTCTCTATGCCAGAGAAAACAGAGGGCAACACTTGGGCCTTAACACCCTGCTGGGCATGGAGTTCGTCTTCCTCATCCTTCTGGCCACACGTGGGGGAGGAAGCCCCCAACCCTCACCCCACAGTGGGCTCTGACTGGCCAAGAACAAGTCCTGCTGCTGGGGAATTTTCCTCCTGACGTGGTCTTCTTGGGAACAGGTTGCGCCTTTCCTGTGTTCTTTGTTCTGGAAAGGCCCTGAGTACAGGGACTGCTACCTGCTCTCCTTCCCTCTTTCCTTCCCTCCTTCCTTCCCTCTCTCCCTCCTCGCTCCCTCCATCTTTCCTTCCCTTTTCTCTCCTCCCCTCTTCCTGTCTCCTCCTGTCCACCCTTCCTCCCTCTTCTCTCTCTTGCTCCCTCCTCCCTCCCTCTATCTTTAATGACCTCTTTCCTTTCATTTTCTCTCTACTCCTGTTCCCCCTCCTCCTTCTGCCTACCCCTCCCTCTTCTCCTTCCTCCCTAGCTCCTTTTTCCCTCTCCCTCACTCTCCCTCTTCCCTCCTTCCTGCCTCCCTCTCCCTCCATCTTTCCTGCTTTCTTTCCTTTTCTCTCGACCCCTCTTCCCCCTCTCCTCCTCCTGCCCTCCCTATCCTCCTTCCTCTCTCTTCTTCCTCTTCCTTGTTCTTCCTCCTCCCGTGCCTAGCTTACCACTGTCTAGCTGGGCATTTGGACAACTGATTCCATCACTCTGAGCCTCAGTTTCCCTCTCCAAACCATCTGCAGTGACTTCTAACAACACTTTTACCCTAACACCAATCCCTCAGGTGGTAAATAAGAGCCAGGCCGCTGAGATTTAGAAATCCTCCTGGGGTTTGGCCCAAGGCTATGGCACAGATTTACTGTTTGAACACCAGATTTTATTTTGAAAATAAAAAAAAAAACTACTTATTTCAAGACTTCTGCATTTTTACTGCACACTCTTCATGGATTACGCAGGCTCGCCCCAGTCCCCATGGGCTTCCACAACCCTAGACAATGTTTGCTGGCTCCCTGCCCACTACAGAATTTCCTGATCTTTCCTATGTTTTTCCTTATACTCCTTAGTTGCTCACCCCACCGGTCCTCTAGGAGATGCTTGGGAATGTCAGCCCCGTGCCTGGCTGTGTGCCAGAAAAATGATGCCCAGTCCTGCACTGTGGGATTCCCAGCTCTCTCTGAGGAAATCGTCACCCCAAGTTTCTGGGTCCCCATGCACCCCAGGCCTCCTCGAGGCACACAGGAAACAGCTGGCTCTGCTAGGAAACAGGGACCCTGGCAGCTCTGGCTCTCCCCGTGCCCTGCATGGTTATCCTGCTGCACAGCTTCCGTGCGTGTTCTCAGCACTGCTCACACCCAGAGAAAGTGTGTTACCACAGGCATTGCCCGGTAGGCTCGTGAGGCCCTGAGCTCCTAGAGCCCTCCCAGACCCAGGCGCAAAGCTGCGACTCAAACCTGGGTGGGGCGCCTCCATGGAGGTTGCTCTGAGCTGGCTGAGTTGGAGTGGGGCTGTGACCTGCACTGGGCCTCCCTGTCCTATGGATAATGCTGCCCACTCCTGGGATCCCGTGAGACCTGAGTGTCTTCCCTCATTGTTTCTGTAGCTACTCACTGTCATGCAGAGCTGGCCAGCAAGTTAAAGGTTGTTGTCCCTTTGCAGTATGACGCTCCCACCACTGCATTCACCATAACCTAAACAGGTTTACCAAAAGCTTCACTTCCAGCCCGAGTACCTCTCTGTCCCTGCGCACACAGGCCACAGCTATGGGCTCACCGCTAACCTGCTTACCCTGCCCTGCTGACCTCTCCAGCTTCGTCCGTAAGGTCCTCCTCCCTCCCTCTCTCTCTGTGCTCTGGACCCTGAGACTCATGTAGCTCCACACATAGGCCTTCTCTCCCTGACCTTTGCATAAGCCGCTCTCTGTGTATCTTCTTCCTTTAGATCCCAGCTAGCTGCCCCCGAAGGCCCAGGTCAAGGTTTGAGCTCTGTCTGCCCTGTTAGATGCTTAGGGCTTTCCTGACGCTCTTGGCCATTGTGGCCACATTTTCCATTTTATCCATTCCATCACCCCCTACCTGCTTTCCAGCCCCAGAACTGATGCATAGGAGAGACACAAGAAACAAACACACAAAGGCAAGCCAGCACACGTGATCTCAGAGGCACGAATGGCCAACTGGCTTAGGCACCAGTGGCCACCTGGCTCTGCAGAGTAGGAGCGCTGACTGCAGGTCAGGGCAGAGGCTTTGCTCAGGAAATCACAGGGCTGCCGAGGAAGGAGGCAGCCCTCCGGGCCAGCTCCGCTTTTTGTGGGTCCCTTGTCACCGGTCTCTGTGGCTGGACGGCTCTGAGTGTGCCTGGAGGTGACTGACTGTGAGACGGTCAGAAAGGAAGTGCTGGTGCAGGCTGGAGGCACCAGCACAAAGTCACACAGCAGCAGCGTCAGTCCCCGTGCATGCAGCTCTTTCTGGTTCCTCTTCCGTGAGATGCCTCTTCTGGGAGTGCTGTGCTGTTTCCCCCTGGGGCCTGGTGGAGGGTCTCCTCCTTCCTTGCACTGCTCTTCCGTCTTGCAAAGAGGTGCTGCACTTTCCCAGTCATGTCACATCATTAATCACATCAGACCATTGTTTAAAGCGTTCTCCTCCTGTGTACTCATGTCTAATCCCGGGGCCCTGTGCTGTGCAGCGGCTCCCAGCCTACCAGTCTTCTATGCACAACGAAACTGAGTTTCCCAGTGTGTACAGCCCTCTAGGGCCACACAGGGGACTTCTCTGCGGGGGTCGGGGTTTCATCCCAAGCAGCCTGCTTCTCAAGTGGGGTGTTCTGCATACTCTGTCTCTCAGCTGAGAAAGTAGCCAGGAAACACGGGCTTTGGAGAGAAAAGACTGCCTCTGCTCTGGCTTGCAGGGTGATGCTGGCCAACTGGGTTTATTTCTTCTCCGCAGTAGACGTGACGTGTGCTGCCTCCAGGACCAGAGCCACGTGAGGTGACAGTCAAAGCCCTGCAGACCCTGGGCTTGTGACAAGTGCTGGCCTTGCCCTCTTCTCACATGCCAGCCTCTGCTCCCGAGACAACTGGGCGGAGGTGATTTCTCTTCCTTTCATAAAAGTTTCACCTTGGAGTTTTCTCCCTAACCACCTAGGCAGGGTACAGAGAGTGTTGGCCTTGGACCAGCTTGAAAACTTTTCCAACACATTCATTGACACTGAGCCTCCACAGATCAGGAAACTCCCAGAGGGAAAGCAGCTTGGGCTTTGACCCAGCAGATTTCCCCTAAAATCTACAGAGTTTCGACACAGCCCAGGCTCTATGGGTGCAAAGACCGAGGTTAGGGAGGCAATGTCATTGTCGGGGCGGGGCTCACTCCTCAAAAGGAGTGGGCGTAAGCTCTTGCCAGGCTGAGGGGGAGTTTAGCCAAGTAGCCCTGGCCACACAGCCCACTGTCCTTCGGAACTGTCTTTAGTGTCCCCATGGGCCACCAACCCAACAGTGTCTTCCAGAGAGAGGTTTAACTAAAGAAACAGCATTCTGAGAGGGTCTTTGGATCCTCAGTGCCACCATGCTCTGTAAAGGACATGCATCTGCCCCAGTCACCCACCCAAGGAGAATGCTGGCAGCTGGGCACCCTGGGCGTGACCCTCCAGCTCTCAGAAGACTGCCAGGGAGCTCCTGGGTCCTCTCGGCAGCGCTTCAACCAGGGCCCAGCCTTGCACCTCTTCTGCGGGGCACAGAGGTGCCACGGTTGTACTGGGCCAGAGCCTAGACCACTGCCAGAGTACACGGCAGAATCAACAGCTAGAGGCCTCGGGCACCCACTCCGTCCTACTGTGAGAAGCTGCCCCTGCTGCTGAGCCCCACTCTCCCACAGTGAGGAAAGACGCTCTGCTGCGGCCAGGAGCACTGTGCGAGCTGCAGGGTGATCCCCGACCCCCACCGCCCCCGCCTCTCCCACCCCTGACTCTGCTCTCTGGCCTGGCTCCTCAGGCCCCCAAACACTTCCAGAAGCCCCCTCACTTCTTGGTGGGACCTGGCCTTAGGCACTCTTTTCCCATCAGGCCCCGTGTCTTGCTGGTCAGCAGCTCTGGTAAGGTGTGTCCCACACACGGGGCCTCCGAGGCAAGAGTGAAAGAGAATTGGGTTCTCCTTCCGCATCACCTTTGCTGGAGACCTCAAGCATGGGATGGAGTGCCTGAGCCTCAACTTTGGGAAGAAGGAAGGAACAATTCAGGCAGAGATTCTAAAAGCAATTGCTCTCTTAGGCCTTCTTCTTCTTCTTCTTGTTCTCTTTTTCTTCTTCTTGTTCTTCCTTCTTCTTCTTGTTCTTCTTCTTCTTTTTGTTCTTCTTCTTCTTCCTCCTCCTCCTTCTTCTTCCTCCTCCTTCTTTCTTCTTCTTCTTCCTCCTCTTCCTCTTCCTCCTCCTCTTCCTTCCTCCTCCTCCTTCTCCACCTCCTCCTCTTCCTCCTTTTTCTTTTTCTTCTTCTTTCTTAATATACAAAATAAGTCTGGGTCTACAGAAGAAGAACCAGTTCAAAGTTAACAGTCATTCAAGGTGGGCGTGGTGATGCACACTTGTGCCTGCATTCAAGGCTGAGACAGGAGGATCACAGAGAGCCCCAGGCCAGGCTAGACCACAGAGGGAGACCCAGTCCCAAAACCACAATGTGATAATAATTGAGTATTCAGTCTCAGACTCTTCCCAGTAGCATGAGAGAAGGGCTCAGGCTGTCACTATCTGCTCTGTGTGGAGCAGGGGAAGTGACAAGCCCATCACATGCTGGATGGTGTGAGCACAGGGCACTGCCTGCTGTATCCCCTACCACCCTACACCTCTGCGTCCCTGAGCAGAGCCAGTCCTGCTGGGCACACAGCTGGTCCCTACCCTCCTTCCAGCACTTCTGCAGATTTCTGGGCCAGCTGCAGCCCCTCCTGTGTAGAGAGCCACTTCCTCTCCAGGTTTGCCTCATCCTCTTCTTTCGAAACCATCTGAGCCATGAGGGAGGACGCATGGCCAGGGCAAGAAATCTGCACAGCCCTGAGCCCCTTGGGGCAGCGGGTGTCCATACTGGCTTGGCTGTTTAGCTGTGGCTCATAGAGCCCACTTCCTGCTTCCACCGGGTCAGCTGTACCCTCTCTGTGGTCAGGTCCTGCGCCCTGCTCTGCCCATGCCACCTCTTGCTCACTGCCAAGCCCTGCCCTTGACTCAAGGGACTCCCACACAGCCCTTGAGACTCTTTCCAACCCTGGCCACCAGGGTCCCCTGCTGCCACCTGCTGCCACCTCACTGCTGGCCACACTGGCACTCGGGGACATGTGCTATCTCCTCTGTGTGGCCACCCATTTCTGCAGGTCAGTAGCAAAGCCCAGGAAGACCAGGGTTCCTGTCTGGCAAGGGTTTTCCTTCCCCAAATATGCTTTATGAAGTAGCCACTACTACCACCACAGCTACTGCCACCACAGCCACTGCCACGACAGCCACTGCCACCACTGCTACTACCGGCCTAACTCCAGGAGGGAGGGGACCATTGTGCGCACCTGGGAACCAAGGTGTCTATGTGAGGGACAAGGCTTGTTGATACCCCCAGCTTCCTTCACCTCTTGGATAAGGGACCACTTTCTGGCTCTGGGCAGAGGACTCCAAACCTCCACCAGGCTCAGTGAGGGGAGGCAGGTCTCAGATGGCAGGAGGAAGGCAAAATCAGAGGAGCCACTCTGGTCTGCAGGAGGCTTCTTCTCTGCTGAGGAGCATCAGGCCAGCTGCGCCCTCTGAGGACCTGCCCGCCTGGTCCCCTGGAAGGGGACATCCCAACAGACATCCTGGGCTGGGAGTGACAGTGCTGGGCCCTTGCCAGCCATCTGGCTTCCTGAGTCCGCTTTATGGGGGAAGCGAGGGCGCTGGGTGAGGTTCTCCCCAGCACTCTTCATCTTGTTTGGGGGCTGCACTTTTGATTTATTCATTTTGATCATGCATCCGCACAGTGGTCACACTCCCTGTGTGGTGTTGGCGCCTGCCCACGGCCGGCCGCTCTCCAGCCTGTCTCCACACCCTCTTCCTGCCCCCCTACCCCCACCTTCCCTCAGGCCCTTCCCTTAGGGACGAGCTCCTAGCTCCTGGGATCTGTGTTTTATTTTGCTCCCAAACGGCACTGTATTGACATTTGCCTTGGTGACTTACTTCACTTACCATTAAGCATCCAATGAGCTCATGATCGAGCCTTTTTACTCCTTTTCTCTGATGATAAAATAAGGTATTCACACTGTAAAAAATCTAAAGCCTGAAAAAAAAAAATCAATCAAATTTCGTACTTAAAGCCAGTATTGATAGAGCAGTGTTAATCGTTCCTTCTCCTTATAGTATGGATCTCTGTGCTTATGTATATGTTCATGTTTTTATAAAGCTTTTAATTTTAAGCAAACCATTAAAATGCACAGCTAAGCTTGGCACGGTGGCACACACCTGAAATCCAGCACTCAGGAGGCAGAGGCAGGAGGATCACTGGGAGTTCGAGACCAGCCTGGGCTGCAAAGTGAGCTCAAGGGCAGCGTGACCTGCGTGGTGAGACCCTGTCTCAAAAAGACAAAAATAAGTAAATGAAAAGAATAGTTAAATATTATTCAAAATATCATTTTAATGGCATCCAAGGATCCCAACATGCAATTGTCTCCATATTTTTGTATGTTGAAAATATTTTAAGTTCTCTACATAAGCAATACTATATTACCTTCTTTACGAATTTACACATCTGTTTAAATCATCTATTCAGCCAATCTCCCTTAACCTTGAAATTAGTAAGTGAATGAATCAGAACTTTGTACTTCCGATATATAGCATACAAAGAACTTTAAAAATGCACACTGACTGACAGTTCTGTAGCAAATCAACATGCAGAAAGTGGGCTTGGTTTTGTCAATTTGAGAAATGGAGTTCTGCTATTTGAACTTGTGTTTAACTTGTTACTTATGAGGCTGAAATTCCCACACACAGCTGGGTTCTTGTTAAATGAAAATGTGCTTCACAAACATTGCTTATTGTTTGAGTATCAACTTCTTACTACTGGTTTATTTTTGATAAACAAAACTGACCTTTATTATTTTTGACAAGCCTCTTATACATACATGGCTTATGTTTTCCATGTTGTTATTTTCTTTAATTTCGTTTATGGCAAGTTTGATTCATCTTTTCTTGATTTTAGCTAAAAATATCTCTATGTTGAGATAAGATAGTTTCGTGTAAGTTTTATAATTCACTTCTACCTTTGACTTTAATCAACTGAAATTTCAAGATATATACACAATGAAAACCATTCAGTAATAATTAATAAACATTGGTAGGTAGCTCAATATGCACCTTCTGTCCAAAGGT
This sequence comes from Ctenomys sociabilis, assembly GCA_004027165.1. NCBI lineage: Eukaryota > Metazoa > Chordata > Mammalia > Rodentia > Ctenomyidae > Ctenomys > Ctenomys sociabilis. Next base: position 70,568 of record PVKA01001481.1, read on the forward strand.
AATGTCTATAAAGTTTCTACACTTACTAAAATTATCCATATGGGGTCTTAATTATGTTTCATGTGTCTATTTTCTTAGCTGAAAACATTAACTATTTTCTTAAGTATTAAGTGATAGAATAATTTTAATTACTTGGAATTTCTTATCCATTTTTTCTTCCAAAAATTCTTCAGTTCTTTTCCTGCTTTGACCTTTTAGATGAATTATAGAAGCAGGTTGTTAAATTCCCCCATGACTATCCCTGATCCTTTGCAGAAATTACACTAATTTTGCATGTGAATCTGAGGTGCCTTTGTACTGGGATTTGCAGTCTTCCCACACAGGTGTACAGCGTGTGTTACCACTTAGGAAATTCTTCCTTTATGCCCTTTGGGAAAACCACTGGGCTTTTTTCTTGGAAGTGCTATCATGTCTTCTTAAGAGTTCCTAGGTACTGTGTTTTCATGTGTTTCTTCCCAACTCCAGGGACATCTCTTAAAATATTTTTTCTCAACCGTCAAATCAGATTTTATGTTTAGATGTCTCTCCTGGCCCCAACTTACTGCTCTGTGTCATTAAATTAGCTTCATAGGGCAGCATACTGGTCTCAGGAAGATAGACTTGCTTTACCCCCTTCCCGGTCCCCCCCATACCCCATTCCAGAGTCCCGCCCACCTACCACGCTCTGTTCTTCCGTCTTCACCTGGGCCGATGTCTGGGGGTGTTGGCTATCTTGGCTCACTCACTGGCGGGCTTCCTGGACTTGGCAGCACTGATTCTACTTTAATTAGCTTCTCAGGAGTGCTTGCTAGTGCGGGAGATAAGCCTGCCCAAGGAGGGACTCCTAGCTCGGCCCAGCTCCCTGGAGCGGCTAGGGTGGCCTCAGCACCACCACAGAAGGTGGGGTCTGGGCAGAGCTCGCACTTCCCATGAGCAGGACACCTGCATGGGCTGCTGCTGCAACTCAGGGAACCATCCTGGAGGCCAGAAGGGAAGCGAAGGGCCACGCAGCGAGGCTTTCGAGGGCTCACATTCTGTTCACCGCCAGCTTTTGCATTCCTAATGATCTTAGAAGTGTTTACGCAGCACAGCTGTCTTGATCGCTGACTTTGAGGGTGCTCCTTTAAATTCTGTACCGAATACTGAGGGCATGGCCCTTCTTCTGCAGTCCTTACTGGGTTGGTGGTGTTATGGACTGGACTGTGGCCACTAAAAGATGCCCCCAAGTGCTGGCCCCTAGGATTTGTGAAGGAGATCTTGCTTTTTGAGAACTGTGAGCCCAGGTACCTATACCACAAGAATGCAAGGACACAAGCAGGTGCGCAAAAAGACGATCCACCCAGCCCATGTGTCCAGTGGGTCAGGGTGGATGGACCCGACTGCACACAGGCCCGCGCCCCCTGTGGTTCTCAAGGCCAGGAGAATGCTGAGACAGTAGGACCACTCAGCTATAGGAAGAACGAGCAAGAGGGCCAAGAGCCGGCTTCTCCTCCCCGCCAACAGGCAGACAAGGAAAAGGCGCGGAAAGACAGCTAAGCCGCCTGGCAGGTAAGCTTCCTGCTTGTCCTCTTCAACAACTTGGAAGCCCCCTCTTCCTGCTGCTTGGTAATGGGTTTTAAGCATCAAGATTGTCCTCTTCTTTCCTCATTTATAAACATTAGGGCATGCTGGTTATCCAGAACGGCCGAGTCCATCTTGGCAAATTGGTTCCTGCAGCTTAGACGACTTGCGCTCTTCCTGTCCAGAGCCCACCCTGCCCTTCCCTCCCTCCCTCTGATTGCTTCCCTGCTCCAAAAGTCTGCATCCTCCTTTCCTGCCAGCTCTTATTTATTTACTTGGTTTCCCGTCTAAGAGAAATCGCACTGTGTTTACCTTTTCTTATTTCATTGTCAGTTTCCTTGCAAATGGCTGCCTAATACTCATGTGCGTGCATATATGGCCACGTTTTTTACCCATTTGTCTTAGGCAGGCATGAGACGGTATCCGCAGCAGTGACTGATTGTCAGCTCTAAGCATGACAGGTGTGTTCCTGCAGTGCAGCTGGCTTTGTGTTCTTTCGGGGATGTGCCTGTAAGTAGAATAGCTGGTTCCGGTGGCTTTATTTTATTTATTTATTTATTTATTTGTCTTTTTGAGACAGGGTCTCACTATGCAGTTCGGGCTGGCCTTAAGCTCACTTTGTAGCTCAGGCTGGTCTTGAACTCACAACAATCCTCCTGCCTCAGCCTCCCAAGTGCTGGGATTACAGGCCTGCACTACCACGCCCGGCTTCCAGTGGCTTTATATGGGGAGAATTTTCCTCTCCGTGCTGATTTCTGTAGTGGTGATGCTGGTTTACATTCCCGCCCAGAGTGTAGGAGGGGTCCTGTCTTCCTGCATCCTAGCCAGTACACATTGTGGTTTTCTTTTTAGTAGTACAGAAGCAGCCGTTCTGTGCAGTGAAAGAGACTCTCAGGCTAGCTCTGATTTGCATTTCTCTAATGGCTAAAGATGCTGAACATTTTATCCTGCCCTCATTGCCATTTGACCTTCTTTGGAGAAGTGGCAATTTAGTTCGTTCGCCCACTTTGTGATTAGATTATTTGTTTAGGTGGTTTAATTTTTTTGAGCTCTGTATACAGCCTAGAGGTGAACCCTCTAGAAGAACAGTACCTAGCTACCTTTCCATTCTGCGGCTGCCTCATTCTGTGAATTGCTTCTTTCCTGTGGAAGACCTCTGTCATTTGGCGCAGTTCTGCTCATCTGTCGATTCTTGGCGCTCATTCCTGTGTGGCATGATTGACAGCGTCACGCAGCTTCAGGGGCTCTCCACTGTGTGGTTCTCCAGCAGAGTCAAACTTTCTGGCGTTATGTCTAGCCCCTGGATTCACTCGGATTTGACCTTAGCGCAGGGTAAGAGATCGGGATCTCGCTCCAGTCTTCTGCCCATGGCTGTCATTTCCCCAGCACCATTTGCTGGAGGCTGTGTCTTTGTTTTTTCCAGCATATGTTTTCTTGGCCGCTTTGACAATGACTTTATGCTAAGGAAGAGTCTTTGCAGGGCTGATGTAATCTTAAGATTAGTTCACCATGGAGAATTACTAGCCCTCAAGGCAGGGATGAGTGCTCCTGTAAGAGAACAGGAAGAGCCTGAGGCCACATGAAGACAGATGCAGAGATGGAGGCTCTGCAGTGAGGTAGTGTCCGAGGCCGGGAGGGAGCAGGAAGCACTGTCCTTCTCTTCTGCAGCCTTCTGTGAAGGCGCAGCCTACAGCCCCGAGTTTGGACATCTGGAGTCTGGAGCTCCAGGAGAGTAAATTCCTGCCATTGCAAGTCATCGATGTTGGGGTCACTTGTCACCGTCGTAAGTCATCAATGTTGGGGTCTGTCATTTCTGAGCCTCAGACTGCCTAAAAGGCTAATGTCTTGGTGAGACGTACGTGAAGCCAACTTCAGAGAAACTGGAGAAAGTTCAACCCCACAGTCTACACTATGTGGCTGTAGGTGTTGAGTGGGTTGCCTGTGTGTGTGTGCGCACGTCTGTGCACAAGTGTGTGCATGTATGTGTGTGTTGCACTGCTGGAACAGGGGTTGACAAATGGAAAAGGTTCAATCAATATTTAATGCATCAACAAAACTCCACAGTGCACACACACATACACACACACACTTTCATCTCGGTCCAAGCACAGATGTGGATGATTTGGATCAACTACTTATTTTTATAGTTACTTTTGCAGTTCTTTGGTTAGTGTCTGCCTGGATAGTCTGGCGTCAGTTTGGGTTCTTCACGTTTGTATCCTAAGGGTGCTTAGGGGCAAGCTGCTCGGGGTCCCCCTTTTGTCCCTCTCCTAAGGGTGCTTAGGAGGTGTCAGACCAACAACAATCATTTCTGATGGACTGAAGGACCACATACCCACCAACATTAGGCACATATATCTCTATGGGTCTCTGGGGGTGGAGAGTTTAGACACAGGGGTCTCAAATGGGGCAGAAGAGTTTGCTCAGCAAATGGCTGAGGCCGTCCAAGAGACATCAGTGTTCAAGAGAATTTGGTATGCAATATAGCAGCAATTATTTTTTCTTGTTTGTATTTTAGGAAGGGTCTACAGAGTGTTCAAGGTCTCACTACTAGATCAGACTCATAGTGATCCCAAGAGCTGGGATTACAGGTGTGCACCACCATGCCCAGTCTCAGCACCCCCCAGGGATGGGGGTGGCGCAGCAGGCTCAGGGATCAAACCCTTGGCCCCTGCATCTGCTTGCAGACACTTTAATCTGTTGAGCTATTTGGCCAGCCCTAACAGCCATTGTTAATTTCCTATTCTAGCTTTGAACTTTTGTATTATTTTTATTGTTTCTATTGCTTTGTTTTTGTTCTTGTTTTGTTGTTTAGGTTTCTTTCTCTTTAAAATAAAAATTTAAATGATTCAGTAAGCCTTCCTGACACCCTGGAAGGAGCTAACGGAACTGCAGTTCTGTGGAGTCACGAAGAGAAAGAGTTTGACAAGGAAGCAACAGCCAACTGTGGAAGAAGTGGCCTGGGCCTATGTGGACCCAGCCCTGTAGTGGGAGCCACGGCACTGCAAAAGGCCAGCGTTTCTCTAGCCTGAAGGTCCCACACTCTGGCTTGAGTCTGTCTCCCTTCTGCCTTTCCACCGGAAGCACTTGAAGCAGTTCTTTACTGCTTCCAGTCTTTAAAACAAACTGGTAAGGATAACTGTGGTGTGAGGGTGGCAGTACCATGGAGCTGATGACACCCACATTGCCTTTGTGGAGTCTGTGACAATCAAGTGTGGTGTGGCCTGTGGGTGAGGACAACAGAGCCTGGAAAGTTCTGAACAGATGACCCAGGTGCCAGTGAATGCTGCACGGGGAAACACGGGAGTCTGAAGCTGTGGGCAGGACTGGACTTGACTCAGTCTATGCAGAGACTGAGCCAGTATCTGCAGGTGGTGTGGAAGGGACTCCAGGATCTGGGGGATTTGGGAATGTGGCTTAGAGCCTCAAGAAATCTGGGTGGAACACGGGTCAAAGTTCCCAGGACGGTCAGGACAGTTGTGTGCCCACTGGTGGGCATCTGGCATCCAGGGCACTGCAGGCTGAGGCCAGCATTTCTGTGTGGTCCCCGAATCCTGTCTGCTGGGCACAGCATGGATCCCTGTTGTCTGTAGAGGGAAGCCTGAAGGTCTCTCTCAGGTCAGGCCTGGCCCTGGGCTTTTGGGAGAAAATGACAAAAACTTTGATGGCTGCACAAGAATGGTCTCTGCAAAGCTCAGGTTACAAAACAGTAGATATAGAAAGTGTGAGGCGGGGAATGGATATTCCCAAACGAGCGCCAAATATTGGGAGCAGAAATAAGAGTCAAGAGCGCCACTTGGAGAACACGAGTGTGAGCACAGTCAGTGAGCAAATAAATGGAGCAGGAATAAGCTGGGAACGATTGCGAGGCCAATAAAGAGGGCATCCACGTGCTGTCAGAACCTGGGCAAAGACCACCACCCTCTCCCCAGCAAGTGCGCATGCACACACACACACACACACACACACACACACACACACACACACCCCTGACAGAGGAGTAGTTCACCTTGGCCAATAGTGTAGCGGTAATAAACTTGAGGCCTGGTACTGGTTAATGGGTCCTGGGTAAATTCTCTCCAAGCTCTTGCTGTCCTGAATAAAGAACTGGACAAGACTCTGGAAAAGGTAGTGGGGAGGTACATTTAGAGAAGGTGGAAAAGAAGTGCGCTCCATGGAGTGAGAGCAGGCTGAAGGACTCCAGGCAGCCAGGAGAAGGGAAAGAGGTCTCTTGTGTCGCAATTGGCTTCTCTCCCATGCACATAAGGCTTTGGGACAGCTGTCCTATCAAAAGCTCAGTCGGCCTGGCACCATATCTAAACTGACCAATGGAAGAGTCCCTTGGTTCGTGCCAGATGTAAATGAGGAATTGAAAATAGCCCTCTCCTGATTGGATCACCCTGCAGGGGAGGCGGGGTCATCCTGGATCCAGTATTGCCATGTGCCCTGCATCTCCTTGCTTTGACAGATTTGTTCAGTGGAATGGATTTTTTTCCTTAGACCTGATCTCTGACCTCAGTAACTCTTACTTCTTATTGTCTCTCTGCCAGGAAGAGTGATGCTCATGCGAAGAGGGCAGAACACCTGGTCGTGATAGTTTAAAGAGGAAAAAGCCATTCAAATCAAAACTAAAATCAAACTTCATGTCCTATCTGAAACTCTCCCTCTGCATTTGCCCTAAAAAGAAAGTCTTCCTGGACAACCATTAGCATCGGAGGAGTCACTATGTCATAAGTAAAACTAGTCCATTTGGGGAAAGAGGAATGGCCCAAAACTCTCTTGGATTTTTTTTTTATTGTTGTTTTGTTTTGTTTTTCCTGAGTACAATTAAACTTTATCACAAGTTCCACTGGCCAGTGTGCTGGAGCTATAGAGAAGAAATAAATTCTCTCTTTATATTCTCCTGACATATTCTAAGATCGCCACCAGGTGCCTTCTTCAACGCACATGTGCAGCATTCTCATTTTCCTCCAACAGTGTGATCATGAGCCTCTTTATCATCCTCAGTGTTTTAAATTGACTTTCCCTGGGCCTTCTGCTTGGTTAAAAAGTCACTAGCGAGAAGAACCCAACACTCTTTTGCTAGAAGAAAGTATGTCAGGGAACCTGTTATTCTTCACTCACTGAAAACTAATGGGCCATGACTTCCTGAAAACACCTTAAGCTCACCAGAGGTGTACATACTGTATTTCTAAATAGATAAAGTGGGCATTTTTCTTCTTTTCTGAATAAAAATCTTCATCTTTAAATGCTGTGGGTCATTTTCATCTTACAGTATGCTCTTCCTTTAGCTCTTCTGGACACCAGATTCTCTTGGTACAGTTTCTCTTTTCATGGTTTCTCTTTCTTAATCCCATTTACTGGTCAGCCATTATAATTCTTCATGAAATACCAGAGTATCTCAATTATTCTTGCCCCTGTCCTTTCTATCACTGCACCCTCTCCCCCAGAACAACCTATGACCATTCTCCACCTAGACTTCTCCTCTGAGTTCCAGCCTGCCATATGTAAGTGTCCGCTTCCCATGTCACCAAGACACCCCCCTAAGATTCCTAAACTGACTGATGGCTTCCTGCCAACCAACTTCCCTACTGTTTGTTGCTTCCACATTTCTAGTCACTGAAGCCAAAAGTGTTGGCATTCACCTTGGAGTCCTTTCCTCCCTAACACAATCTATCACCAAGATGTGCAATTGGGGTATCTGAGTAACCCACACCCCTGTCTCTCCATGCCCCAGCCCTACGCTAGTCTAAGATCCTGTGCCATCCTGGCTGGACTTCTGTGGTCATCTGCTAGCTCATTTCCCACATTTTCACATTCTATCAGGATAATTTTGGGTGGACCCCCACTGTATCTATTTATTACTTGGGGCTTTGTGCATTGAAAGTAAGAATTTAGCACCCCCAACCTCCCACTGTGTTTAAAGAAAGGCAAAATTATGGTAGTCTATCAGGCCCTGTGGCATCTGCCACTGCTCCTTATCACTGCACACCCCACATCACACCAGCCACATGCAATCCCTGGGGCTCTGCTGCCTTCAACCATGGACTTGTTTTGATCTCCCTAAAATGCTTCTGTCCCCCCTTTTCCTCACAAACTGGCTATTGTGGTTTCTTTTGATAACTTTCATACAAGTGCATGTCTGTCCTCTGGTGGCCTTGTGTATGTGCCTGATGACATAGTCACTTTTTAAAATTTTCATTGATAGGAGGGATGATTCAGATATATGATGAATGTTTAATTCTAGAAATTATGGAAGTAAAAAATACATTGCCGTGAACTCCCCTCGACATATTCCTTGCTGCTTTGAGCAGTTATCTCACCATTTCTGTCACTTCCTGAGTGGTTCTGGAGTTCCCTTTTGTGAGTGTCTTTTAAGAGTTGTAATAAAAAAATATGCCACAGAAGGCCATCTGGCACCGCTCAGCTGCTGGCTCTTCCAGCGTCAAAATGACCATGGGATGGAAAGGCCTTGAATTTATTCAGAACACATTGAAAGCCACCAGCACAGAAGGTCCTCCTGGAAAAGCTCGATGGAATTGGCTCATAAGGTGGCAAGAATGACAGGGTCAGGGTGGAATGGAAGGGGCGTTCTGTGTGTTTTGTCTTTAATAAATTATTTTAAGTTTTAAGCGTTGGACACACCTTTTGATCACACGTTGTAATCTCTTCACTGCAGCTGATGTAATGACAGTAGAGATTACTTCTGGGGATGTCATTTTGGGGATTCAGACTAATAAATGCTTCTAAAAGAAGGAATATAGGGGCTGGGGAGAGAGCTCAGTAGAATAAGTGCCTACCTGGAAAGTGCAAGATCCTGAAATCAATCCCCGTACCACAAAAAAAAAAAAAAAAAAAAAAAAAAAAAAAAAAAAAAAAAAAAAAAAAGAATGAATATATGCATGGATCTCAGAAACGCTCTTTCAGATTCTACTTTTCACCAGGAATTCACCTTCCTCTCCCTTTCCTCTGGATCCACTTGTCTGTTTGCTGCTTCCCACTTACTCTTGGAGCCTGCTGGGACCCCCAGAACTGCCCCCAGTGCCTGCGCTGGAGCTGGATTTATGCACTCTCACACTTCTGATCTTCTTGTGCTTTTGCTTTACCACTTCTTGCAATGTTTCTGAGTTTGTTTTTTGCAAGTCTATTTTTCTATGCCCTCCAATACCTAAAAAGCAAGAATACATCTTAGCGCCATGCCTGAAAAGTGTTAAGGACTTGTTGGACCTCAGATAGAGCGGACCACAGAAGATGCAGAAGCAGACCTCCTCTCTGGCCTTCTCCTGCCCACTGTCTCCTACCTCTGATTTTCCCTTGAGTGAGCCATTAAAACTAAATTTATTTATTTATTTATTTATTTATTTTTATTTATTTTTTTTTTTTGTCTTTTTGAGACAGGGTCTCATTATGCAGTTCAGGCTGGCCTTAAGCTCACTTTGTAGCTCAGGCTGGTCTCGAACTCACAACAATCCTCCTGCCTCAGCCTCCCGAGTGCTGGGATTACAGGCATGTGCCACCATGCCCGGCTTATTTTCCTTAAGCCAGGCTATGGAGACCACAACTCTGCCCCAAAACCAGAAAAAAGAAACCTGGAAGCATATCATTTTGATTATTTTTCTATGTTTTTGTGTAACAATTCTCCCTTACAACAATGCTCCAGCCTACCTTGTTGTGGCTGTTGCTCATGCATGCCCCCCCTATTCCAGAAAGATCCACACTATTCAGTTTTCCTGTTGCTGGAACAGAATACTAGCACCCAGGGTTTGAAGGAAGAGAAGTTGATTTGAGCTCACAGTTTCTAGTGAGTTCAGTCCATGCTTGGTTGGTTATAAGGAAGAAAAGGTGTGGTAGAGGGCAGAGGAAAATTGTCCAGTCCGTGGCAGCCAGAGGATGGGAGCAGTTAGGATAATACCATAGCCTTCCAAGTCAGACCATCGCCACCACCCCCACCATGCCCTGCGTCCTAACCACACGCTGGGGTACCGAGCACATAAGTGGACAACTCCTCCAAGAGTAGAGCACCCCAAGGATCCGATCACCACCCAAACTTACAAGACTCCTCAGGGGCACTCCTGATCTAAGCCATGGCATGCAGAATGCATGTACTCCACCTCTGATGGCCATCACAGCCTAGGAGTACCAGTACTGCTAGGTCTAAAACTAAACTCTCTTCTGAGACTCAAGTCAAGCAAGCTTTAACTATAACCTCCTATATAAAGTTTAACTATAACTTTTAGTAAAAATCTAAAAGTAAGTTAAAATATGTCCAAGATAAGGTGCCATGGATTAATGTTCCTATTCCAAAAGGAAAGAATAGGGGGATTAAAAGGAGTGGGGCCAATGCAGGCCCCAAACCCAGCAGGTTGGCTCTCTTTCTCTTCAATGAGGTGGCCAAACAGACACAGAGATGCACGTCTTCGTGAAGACCCCGACGGGCAAGACCATCTCCTTCAAGGTCGAGCCCAGGGACACTACCAAGAATGTCAAAGGCAAAATCCAGGACAAGAAGGGCATCCCTCCTGACCAGCAGCATCTGATATTAGCTGGCAAACAACTGGAAGATGATTGGATTCTCTCTGACTACAGCATCCAAAAAGAGTCACCCCGTGTACCTGGGGCTTTGCGTGCAAGGTGGGACCACTGAGCCATCCCTGCGCCAGCTCACCCAGAAGTACACCTGTCACTGACAAGATGATCTGCTGCGAGTGCCAAAGCTGCCTTCACCCCTGTGCTGTCAACTTCTGTGAGAAGTGTGGCCACACCAACGACCTGCACCCCAAGAAGAAGGGCAAGTGAGACTCAGACAGTCCCTTGTCCAGGAGGGCACCCCCTGCCCAACACCTGCAGCCTTGGGCCGGAATGAAGTTTCCTTCCCTTGACTAGAGCAGCAAAAAAAAAAAAAGAAAAGAAAACCCCAAAATACCCAGCAGGTCAAACATCCAATCTTCAGCTCCGCTTCCAGCATCCAGGGCAGGCTGTGGTGAGGCAGGCTCTCCAAAGGCCTCGACCAGCCCCATCCTGTGACCGGGCCAGTGGCGGCTCATGGGATTCTCCACTGAGTGGATGCTGCTCACCCCCTGCAGCTTCTCTCAGCAGACGTCCTGGGGCCTCCAGTGAGCGCTTAACTTTACTGTCACTGCTTCCCTCATTGCTCTCTCTAGAGTGCATCGTGGGGCCTTCCTTCCAGTCCTTCTGAAATCGGGATGCCATCTGTGACGCTACAACTCTTACATTCTGTGTGAAAAGAAAAAAGCTAGCACCACATGATGATGGCAAGATTTGTCTGCTGTCAGCACAAACAGCAAGCCTGGTCCCCTTGCGTGGCAGCTGCAAGGCCTCCGAGTGTCTGGATACTTGTGCTAAAATGAATCCTGCAGAGCCAACTTCTTTTGAGTGTGGTGACTACAGGCTCTCTCCTCAAGTGCAAAGTTTACACTTTCGTGTTTTTGAGATGGTGATGGGTTGAGTCTTGCTGATTTCGGAAATGTCTTTGTACCATCTTTCTTATTGTTCTGGTGCAAAGTATGTGGCTTTTAAAAAAGTGTTAATCTTGTCAGCAACCGCAATTTCCTTTGCTTCAACTTCACAAGCACTTCCTTTCTGGCCAAACTTCACATAATTTAGCTCTGCCTCTTATTCCTGATTCTCACTATAAATCTTCCTGAGAGCAGCCAGCAACATTTATGCTATAGCTTGGACATTGGGCTGCTTTGAAATTTCCTCAGCTAGAGCAATTTTCTACCACCTTCAAATTCAGCCTCACTCAGTCTTAAAACAAAGGCTAGACAGACAAATTTGTTTCCAAAGTGAATCACCCATGGTCTTTAGTCTGGTTTCCAGTAGAGTCCCCTTTGCAGCTGAAGCTCCTTCAGCTTGGCTTATACTATCTTCATTCTTATCCGCATTCTGGTCTTCCAAGCTGCAACCCAAATCAACCATCCAGCTCTTCTTACAGCATTCTAAGCCTTCTCTAGCCTGCGTGTCAAAACCTTTCAGAACTCTTCCTGCAAACTGATTCAGATTCTTCTAAAGCTCATTGTCAGATACAGTCACAACAATGACCTCACTCTTGGTACAAGTTTTCTTCATTAGCTTTGGGAAGTGAATACTCAACACCTGAAACTGAAAGGAGGAGTATCAGATTAAAAACACCCCGTAGTTACTGCAGCCTGATCAGGACTGAGACGGCCCAAATGAGTGATGGCAGAGGCTTAAATAAATGAGACAGAGCCGGGCGTGGTGGCGCATGCCTGTAATCCCAGCACTGGGGAGGCTGAGGCAGGAGGATTGTTGTGAGTTCGAGACCAGCCTGAGCTACAAAGTGAGCTTAAGGCCAGCCTGAACTGCACAGTGAGACCCTGTCTCAAAAAAAAAAAAAAAAAAAAGACAAAAAAATAAAAATAAATAAATAAATAAATAAATAAATAAATGAGACAAATGAAATGATTTCAGGGCTCCAGGGAGATCAGAAAACCCTCCCACAGAATCTGAGATTTGGAGGAGGTGAGGTTTAGACAAAGAATTTCTCTGTGTGGCCTATATTTATTAGCTTTTCAAACAAAAGAGAAGGACACTGAAGAAAATGCAGGAATCTGGGCAGGACTTGGGAATTCTTTCGAAGGCTCCTCCAAGTTATGTGTATTTTAATTTAGGAAAACAATGTCACCTCCAGGAAGTCCTTCACCAGAGGAGGAGGGAGAAGTCTGCAGCTGCAGCCTCCTTTGAGCTACCTGGGGCTGGAGCCAAGTGTCCTCAGCTATGGCCTTATCTTGTCCTTTGAGGTGTCCCAACCACACAGGCCATCCAGGCCTCAGTGGGGCCCTGTGACCCATAGAGGTTCACTTATGGTGAACCCGCTGCCCATCTACAGACAAGGGCCTAGTCCTCAGGCAGACTCCCATGCAGATATGAAGAGCCAGTTGGTAAATATTAAACCCTGCTCAGAGCTGCTTCATGGTGGTCTCTGTCAGAGGAGAAATTTATTTCAACTCAGTTTCCAGTGGGTTCAGTCCACGATCAGCAAGGTCCAAGACAGAGCCATCATGATGAAAGGCGGTTCATGGGACAACAAAGAAATAGAAAGGGAGAGAAAGAAGGACCAGGGACAAAAATACTCTTCCAGTTCAAGCCACGACAAGCCTGCAGCCCCGCCCCTGTCCTAGCAGCACAGCCATCTGCTGAATCTGTCACTGGATTGATCTGCTGGGGAGTGTAGTGCCCCTTGATTCGGCCCCTCTCAAAGGCTCTTTTGGGAGATGTCTTATATCTAAACTGCAGCAGGGTCCTGCAGCGCATTCAGAAGACTGCTGCACAGAGAGGTCAGGAAGCATCAAAACAGCAGCTCTTGCGGGGTCTTCTTCCTCATTCTACTTACGTTGAATCAGATGTTTTTCTGTTCAATCATATTTCTGTACACCTGTCTGTGCTTCCCTAAACCTCAGCATGAAAAACAACTAGTCCATGGGGTGAGAAGATGGCTCAGTAGAATAAGGGCTTCCCTGGCAAGTGCAAGGGCCTGAGTTCACTTCCCAGTTCCACCAAAAAAAGCTACTCTACCCCGAATCTTTGCATCTTCAATCTGAAGGCTCCTATGTCATTTCAACCTATCTTTTGTTCTAAGCATGTTGATTATGGCCTTTTATGATGGCCAGGAAAGAACTCCACCCCTCCCCTGCTCCTACAAATACAAGTATTTATTTATTGATTTGTTCCAAGGTAGGTGCTAAAAAACTGGCATGAATTAGTAGATTGGCTCCCGTGTTTTCCTTTATCATCTCAGAAACCTCTAAAACCGCAGATTTTGTGAGAGAGAACAGTTTTCTCCAGTTAGAAGGTGGTGAGCCCTTATCTAACAGTGGGTAGTGACCATGCCTTTCTGATAGACCGGTCAAGTAAAGCAAGGAAATGTTTTGGTAGTATCTCTGTTCTTTATGTGGCTTCATGTCTGTAGGTGCATGATTTCCTGAGATATGTGAAGGGATTTCCCATGTGTTTTTTGGCTCATAACGGATGAATTTTGAGAAATCAGAAAAAAATACAAAATTTGCCATACTTTTAGGAATGTGTGATAGGCAAATCATTTCACTTTTCAGAAAAAAAGAATCCAGCACTATAGATTGTCAAGCATAATATCAATTGTGTGCAAAGTCAGAGAACAGATTATGAGCACACACTTGTGAACCATTTGAGAAGGAAGTAGCATGAGTTTTCCAAGGACAGGTCATGATACCGTCATTAGTGTGTCAGGATTAATAAGTTCTACCAAGGACAGAGATGCTTTGTTTAAAATATTTTTGCTTTGCTTGAGTTTTATAAAAAGATTTAAACACATTTTTCTTGTTTTAAAAATATCTGCATTGTCTAAGATGATGGCGTACAGAGGTGGATTCACATTTTCTTCAGTGCCATTGATCTTGGAGCAATGATAAGAGGTCACCACAGATGGGCCATCCTCTTTTGTGTCTTACAAGGTAAATTGAAATGTAAAGTACATCATTATCAAAGACGTAGATTATTAATGCTAGAGGGGAGGTAGTAAGTTATCAGAACTAGAATTCAAAATATTTTAGGTCAAAAATACTAACAGCAAATGATATGAGTATTTTTTAATGTCCAAATTACCACATTTAACCATCATTGTGGGTATCAGTAGTACTAGCAAGTCCCACCTTCTGCATGCCTGCAATGTGCTAGACCTTGCACATAAGCACTCTCCATCTTTCTTGATTATCTTTGGCTATGGATATCTTTTGTCACTATTTCATAAAAGGAAACTAAAGCCCAAACCAACAGCTTCTAGAGAAAGCACTTACAAATAAGTCCACCTGACCGCCATTACTGTTTCCATTCACATGGCATGCTACGGGAAAGCACACTCTGCTTTAGATTCAGGAATGGAGTTCAGCGCTTCTGTGGAAAGTTTTGCTTGCTTGCATTTTGTGTGTCACTGTCTTGAGTCACTGACATCCCCTGAGGGAACAGCACCTTGGAGAATGGACCAGTGCCCAGAACAGTGGAAGGTGAGGATCACATTGTGCCCTCCACTGGACAAAGTAAGTGCTTAGTTCTGGGACCCTGGTCTTGTGACAGCATTGTCAACTTAAGTGAGCCTCGGATAGTTGGATCTGTGTTGTTGTGTAAAACCTGGTTGAAGAAACTACAACATACAAGGCATGATTGTAATATGTGATAGATATTCACATTTTTTAGAAATTAATTTGTATAAAAGACATATTGCCATTAAAATATCCCCCACTTCAGTCAAACATACCTATCCCATCCATTTTGCCATTTTAGGGACCAGTCAAGGAACTCCTGCCTCCTGAGTGTTTCTCATTGTGTTTTATGGCTTCTCCAATACTCTGATTCCAATCAGGATGCTTATCTCGTATGGTCACTTTGACTCTGGAGAAGAGTCTGCTTCCCTGCGGAGTGACGTCCAGTCGGGGGACGGGGTGGCCCTGGGACGCTGCTGTTGGACAGGAATGCTGTAAATGTTTTGAATTGATTCAGGCTTCAAGACAGCTGTGACAGCCCAACTGAAGACATTCAGGGAGGAGGAGGCCGAGAAGGGCCTCAGAAAGTGGCAAGAATGGCGGGGTCAGCGTGCTCACAGCAGGGGCACTGTGAGGGTTGCTGCGGACAATGTCTTCTGTGGCAATAACGCTTTCTACAATATTCAAACACACACTGCACTTTTGGTCAGGTCTCGTAGAAGACACGCTAACTCTCGAGCTCTGTGGTAACATTTGCTAACGCACACTGGTCTCACACTCTCTCAGCGTCGTGTTTGGCTTTCGTGATCACCTGGGGACATGAGTGGCATTATCGCTCCCTCTGTTTCTCAGCAGAGGAAACGGAGATGCACAGAGCTCATGCGCCCTTCCTCAAGGCCACAGTGACTGTCTGTGAAAGTCTGGCCCTGATTTTCAGTGGAAACAGGAAGTTACCGGAGGAGTGAAGCACATCATTAGGCTGCAGACAGAAAAGAGCCAACCAGGGAAGGTGTTCTAAGACAGCACAGCTGGATTCCACTACAAACCTCTGTCAATTTTCATTATTTTACAAGGACACTGCTGATCTCTCTCTCTCTGGGTGTTTTCAATCCAGGTTCTGCAGCACCAGAAAGATAACACCTTCCCATGTTTCCTCCCAAGTCCACAACTCACCGTCATCAACATAGTTGCCTCCTGGTTGATGGGCGTGGACTTCTCCTGGAATCTTGAAAAATATGTAGGAGAAGTCTACATCTATAGGAATGTAATTTCGTGAACACTAAACCAAAATGTGTTACTGAATTAGGCTTTTTTCACAGTTAGAAGGCAGTTTTTCAAAATTATTTAATATTCATGACTCTTTCTACTCTTGAGTACACATATCCAGACAACAAAAATCTATCCATTGCCTGCCACCCACTATGCAATGCCTATTTTAATATCCAGCTGTTGTTAGTTTTTTTGAAGTTGTTGTTGTTGGTGGGCTAGTCACCTTGGGCAGCAGACAGAAGACAGGAAACAGATAAGCCAGGAGTGAGATGAAGTGGGCAGGAGGGCTCAGGCATCAGGCGAGAGTGTCTAGATGAGTCCAGCCCAGTCCAGTACCAGGGATCAAACTCAGGACCTTGTGCTTATCAGGCAAGTGCTTATTCTGCTGAGCTATCTCCCCAGCTCCTGCTAGTTTATTTAATGATGAAAAAGTTTCCTCTGCAAAGTTTGATGCATTTTTCTCACATTCCTGCGGCTTGGGACTAGAAAAACCCTGGTACACATAACTGTCCACCACAGTTTCTTCAGTCCCATGTCCTTTACTCTTTTCTCAGGAAAGCCACATAGGTGGACGTATTTCACAAGTAATTTCAGCAAATAACCTCTGCCTGTCTTGAGACATCCATGCTGGGGCACACTTTCACTCAGAGCCAGCAACATGCTTGTTGGTCAGGTATATAAAAGATAAAAAAGCACAAATGGAAGCCATTGTTTTCGGTTTTGGGGGGCTTCTGCTTAGAGTAGGGAGATGAACTGGAAGCAGATCACCGAAGAAGAAAAACTGAGTGAAGTTGCTTAGAACGTATGCGCGTCTCATCTTCTTACTCATGGTGGCTGTGCTCCCGTCAGTGTCGAGATTTTGTCAACAAGTGTGAGCGGTACCTGCACTGGGTATCATGCTAACAGTGCCGAAACAGGAGAACTCTTCAGCATGGACCCTGACTCAGGTGGTACAGGTGGCTTGGATCCTGAGCTCTGGGCTTCTTTAGATGTCTACCTAGGAAACTGCTGAAACTGTGTTTCCCCCTTAACCAGGGTGAGAAGTCAGTGAGAAAGATAGAAGGAACAACCAAAAGCACTACCACAGGTGGTTAGACTGAGTGGCCCTGTGGGCCACACAGTGTGGACAGTGGCTATCTGGAGACCTCTGGGGAGAGAAAGCACATTGGGTTCAGGAGCAACGGTCCTCTACTCCAATTACATGTGACAATTACCTGCAGTCTTTTTGTAAAATCTGTGGCCCAGGGCCTTATCAAAGTCCTCCAAGTAGAAATCTGGGGAGAATGGGATAAACATATCAGTGATTTTTTTAAAATACTAATTTTTCACTTGGTTCTTATCTGCAGCAAAGCTTGAAGACCCTTCTCAGTGGAAAACACCCCTGCAAATATTTACACTTAGAGCTTAGTCCTGACAGAATCACCCCTGCAGCTGTGATAAAGCTTCCCACTGTTGTCACCTAGCAGGGCTCAGAGATAGTGAGGTCCAGTCCAACACCAGGGATGAGGGGAATTCCAGGAGTGCTGTCTCTGCCAGCAGGTGGTTGCCTCTGCAGCACTGGCTCACTGTCATTTGTCCTTCAGAGAAACGGTGACTTCAGCTTCCAAGCGGATTCTGCTAACTCAGACCCTTGCTGGTTTCTGGCCGCTTCCCTGTGATTAATTTTTCTAAGAACCACCAACTGGTTCTTCTTTGGAACCTCCTGCACTCCTCCACAGACAGACAGACAAGACAGACAGACAGACAGACACACACACACACACACACACACTTATTTGTAAGGATAACATTTTTATAAAAATTGCCAGTTTGAAGATTTCAAGAAAATATTCAAGTATTTTACTTAGGGAGTTATTTCCGGAAAGAAAAGTGTAACCCTCCCATGAGCAAGAGACCCCAAGAACATGGGCCTGCTCCATGCTCCGTGGACTGTGGCATAAGTTGGCTCTGGGGACCTCAGGTGCTCTGTGAGTCGTGAACCCATGGGCCTCTGACCACTCGACACGCGACGCTGCTGACTCACTCTCCAAGGGCGCCTGGCCAAGATGAAGACTCCCTCGGTGCATCAAGTAGTTAACCTCTTTAGACACTTGGAGGAGGGAGAAAGAAATTATGTAGGAAGAAGAAAAGGGTTTTGACTTCCCTCACTACCTCTTTTCCTGGCACCATCGAGCAGGCTCAACTGTTGCTAAGAAAAAAAAAAAAAAAAAAACACAATGTGCCAAGCACTGGAACCTTTTGGACAGAGTCCAAAACCTCACTGCAATGTTGGCTGGACCCAGAGGTTGGTTTTCTTTGTAGGGTGTGGTTGGGGAGCAGAGAAAAATCTCTGCTTTAGTACGCCAGAACTAAATGCAAAATAACAGGGCCTAAGGTCTAATCTAATCATGCTTTTGTTTATTCATCTCATATAAAAGTCTCTTAAGAATGCATTTGAGCACAATATATAATAATAATAGTACTATAACATACATTGTGAGAAACTTCTGGAAACAATAGAATGTCCAGTTGGAACACGCCGTGTCGGCAGACATACAACCCGCTGGCCATGCACGCCTGGGCCACGGCTTACAGCGCTGAACCGAAGCATGAAACACAGTTTACAAACTGAAGACACCAGGAAGAGGCCTAGCAAAGGTTATCAGAAGAAGCTTCACATGTGCATCGTTTACTACAGCAGTTCACATTTTATTATAAAAATTCACATTGTTTAATTCTTTTTTTCCATAATGAATTAGAACACGACATTCCCGCAGTGTGGCGGGCAGGAGGCTATAGCTCTTCAAAGGTCAGTGGTTGGGGACACTCAAAAGAATCTTGTGAGCAAATGTAGTGTTTTTGGAACCAAGCCCACAATTAGGGTAGAACCCAGTTATAACCCAACTTAGGTGTACACAGATTTGGATAAAACATGGCTAAAAACTGCACCCCTTTGCCCCCTACCCCTATCAAACTATACAAAAGTCAAAACTCAGTATAAACCATTTTGTATCTAATGGGAGAATCCTGTTCGCAAAACTAGTTCATAAAGGGTTACGGCAGCTTAGCGAGGGATAGGGCCCGCCCAGGGGCCCCGGTCCCTCCCCCGACCTGCCTGCATGAGGAGGGCCACTTGTGTCTCCAAAGCTCTATCTGGGTTATATAATACACAATACAAAACATGACAAGAAAAAATGGCAACTCTTAGGCAGAGTCTTCTACACAAATTTAACACCACCATTGGCAGGCAATGTTAGATATATAAATTAATAACTTACAAAACATTACAGTATATACACGAAGTAATAAATACGTGGTTATCAACAGGAACGGAGGTGTTAGCATGAAAGGCAGTGCAAGAGAGGAGCAGATGGACCTGGAAAGGCGCCGGCCGTGGCGCAGGGGCAGGGGCAGGGTCGCAGGACTCAGGAGAGTGGGGCAGAGTGGGTGGCTGCTGCAGGAGCCTGAGCTCACACCACAACCACTCCTTCCAGCCGCGTAGTGTTTTTGACATTTTTCTGTTGATAGCACAAACAGTGAGACCTCGGAGGAGGAAAATTTACTGATTGAAGCAAGCTAACAGAGCTGAGCGGGCAGGGCTGCCGCTGTGGAGCTGGGCTGGCCCTGGGGGAGGGAGACAGAGAGTGTGGTTAGAAGCGCGCTTTTGCTCTTTGCAAACATGAACTGCTGGAAAACAAAAGCTATTGCCAAGAAAGAAGGAAGACCACTTTCTTTCTCTCTCCCAGAAAGAGTCAAAAAAGTGTCTATCAATTTGGAACGCTTATCTGTGTAGAAGTTGGTACTAAACGCTAAGTGTTCAACAAGCATTTTCAAGACATGAAAATGTTTTACAGAAAGGCACACAGGTCGGCAGACAAGGGGACAGTGAGCATTATCAGTGAAGGTATTAGTCAGTGAGTTCAGCCACTAGTCGGGCCAGCGCCCGAAGCTTAGTGCGCAGAGATCTCTCCGCTTCGTGTCTTCCGGGTTCAAGCTTCTGGTTGTGACCGGAGTTGGCCTGTGCCGCTACGTGAACCTCAGCGCTCTGCCTCGCTGCAGGCCAGGCGGGTCAACCAGCCAAGCACGGGTTCCTGAGCTGCTGTTTGCTCCTCGGCCTTGCGTTCTGGCCCCAAACTTCAACGAGCAGACAGGCCAGTGGCCTCTGTCCTATGCGGGCCTCGGCCCATGCTGGGCGGGCCCTACCCACAGCCCACATGCTCCTCCAGGGTGGATGTCCTTCCGCCCAGGAAGGAGATTAGGTGTCAACTGGGGACTTATCTTCTGCTGCAGCAACGTGGTCGCTGGTCTCGCCCCGTGCAACCTGACTTTCAGGGTCGACCACACAAAGAGTCTTCGTGCTGCTGAAGTAGCCCGGGCCCTCGCCCTCCCTCTCCAAGGGTCCTTCCAAGTCCTCCTCCTCCAGGGTCAGTTCGAACTGAAACTTCCCCATCAGGCCCTGGCAGTCCTGGCCCCTCTCCTCCAGCGGCGGTGAGGGGCTCTGCGGAATCATGCTCTGGTACCAGTTCCTGTTGTCCTCTAGGGTGTCCAGAATGTCCTGAGCATCGGGCTGGACCAGGTCTGCCCAGGTCTCCCACAGCGGGTGGACGATGTAGTCGATGAAGCCAACCTGGAGAAGACAAGAGAGCACACCTGTCATTGCAGTGGGTCAGGAATGCCAGGTTGCTGGGCGTGGTCTCCACGAGGGAGAAATCACATCCCCGAGAAATCAATCCTGAATGAGTTATCTGAGCAGTTGCTCTAGAGCAGGCCCTGCACCAGATGCAACGGGCACACTGTGCTGCTTAATCCTGCAAGTGAGTACTGCTGTCTGTGGGAGCTGAGTCTCACTGAGCCTACATTTACTGTCATACTGATTCATTTTTCTTTTTCTATCCTTTTGCAGTACTGGCCTTTGCCTGAGCTACATCTCTAGCCCTTCTTGCTCATTTATCTTATCTTGAGACAAGGCCTTGCTAAATCATCTCGTTGTCCAGACTGGTCTGAAACTTCTGATCCTCCTGCCTCAGCCTCCCTTAGCAGGGGTGAGAGCTGTGTGCCCTTGCAGCACCTGGCTGAGAAGTTCTGAGCAGAGGTCACATCCGCAGGGAGTCCAACCCAAAGCCTATGTCCGTCCTGCTCCTCCTTCTGCGTGTGCCAGATGGAGTCTGGATGCCAGGCTAGCGGGACGACTGGGTCACACTCAGACTCGGTGAGTCATTCTCTGAACAAGGAAGCCCCAGGTCTAACGTGCTGTGACTCAACATTCTTTCCTTGATAACTTTCAAATATGCTACAGTGACAAAGTGACAGGAGCTGGCCCTATCTGCTCTGGAATCTCTCAAGGTCTAGGGGATGCTGCAGCTTGGAGTGATAAAACACTTGAACATAATTCAAGTCCCAAACAAACAAATACCCCCTTGGGCACAGGCGTGCTATTGTTCAGGACTTGTGAAGCATGCACTCATTTCCATTTGAAGAAAGGAGGAAAATAAAAACAATTAAGCAGTTCCTTTGTAAGGGGTTCCTGTGAATAAGCCCCAGGCGTGGGGTTTGTGACGTGGAGTGGGGGCTTTGCATCCTGGTGTGGCCTTCCGCTGACCCCTGCACTATCAGACAAACAGGAAACCAGCCCAGCAGGGGCAGGTAGACAGGGATGGACTGCTGGAGGGAGTGGAATTCCCCACTCAGTCCAGGTCTTGAGCTGGAGGGATGCCAGGCAGGGCGGTACCCAGGGCAGACTGGCAAGGCCTCCAAGGGACACTGGTAGTTAACACTATCTTCCCGCTCCACTGGAAAATTTCCTTTAGTGACGTTTTGGTGTTTGGCCAGTCATTTAATATTGTCAAGTTGTGTTACAGTCAAACACTTAGGTCATACATAACTCCTTTATGTAAAATATATATACAGATGTGTGTGTGTGAGAGAGAGAAAAGAGGGGAGGGGAGCGAGAGGAGAGAGGGAAAAGGGAAGTAGAGGGGGAAGGTAGGAGGAGAGGGGGAGAAGCGGAGAGGAAGAGAGGTGGAGGGGGGAAGAGGGAGAGAAAGAGTAGGAGAAAGGGAGAAAGGGAGGGAGGGGGGAAAGACTGAGGCTGGTTGCCCCCTTGTCCTTTCTCAGCCCTAACAAACAGGACCCACATCTCTGAGCTGCGCTGGTTATCAGAACCTGACTGTAATCGTTCAGATCTCCTTTCTCTCCCTTTCACCCCTTCACCTGTGTTTAATAGATTGGAGGGCTATTTTCAAAGTGTTTCCTAGGGGTTGGAAAGACTCAAGATGTGGAGAAGACAGCAGGCTGTGCATGTGCAGTCGCTCCCCTTCCTCACCTGGCTCTGCTAAGCAACACCTAGGACGTTCTGGAAGGGTCTCCAGTTTACTTCCTAAGTCATGGTTAGAGAACCCTGCAAATCCTAAGAGCACCTAGAACAGAGCTTTCTGAGCAGAGATAGGAGACACAGCTCAGCAGAGTCAGCTGCAGAAAACCTCAGGCTGGGCACGCCACTGGGCCATGAGCAAACCTGTCTATCACTGTGACAGAGCAGAGGGGAGGCCTCAGGGAGCAGGGCGGAGGGCTGACACAGCAGCTGCTAACCTGGACCCAGATGCCTTCTTTCCCAGGGCACTGGCCTACCACCTGCTTTCTCTACCTTGCATGACTGCTGAGGAGTTTAAACAGAATAATGTATGGGACAGTGTGGGAAGGCACACCAGCCAGCCATCATGCAAGCAGAAAGCATCACTGCCACGGCGCACAGCAGATTCCCCTTCACTCAGATCATGGTCCAGTTAAACCCCTATGGAGTGTGAGTTGGCCCAGGTAATGCAAGGCTAGGCTCCACTTTTTTTTTTTGTGGAACCAGGGATTGAACTCAGGCCCTTGCGCTTGCCAGGGAAGTGCTTATTACACTGAGTCATTTCCCCGGCCCCCAGGTTCCATTTTGATAGCAGTTAGGCTTTGGATGAGTTTCGAGGATAAACTCGGATCTGTAACTTTTCTAAGGGGACTGAATATTTACAGTACAAATGTACGCAAATTTGGGGTAGCAGGTATTTGTGGAGTTAAGCTAGACAATAAGGAAAAATCACGCCCAAGTGCTTGAGTTAGACTGTGGGTACCTTCTGACTACTCAAGCACCTGGCAGGGACTACTCCCGTCCTAAAAATACCACTTCAGTGACCGCTGCTGCCTGTGCAGAGGCCATGTTGCCACGGAGGACAGCGATACCACGGCTGTTGGAGTCTGGGCTTTTCTGTACCCCAAACGCCCATGAGTGTTTGTTCTTGTCTTCAGAACACACAGAATTTGGACACAATCAGCACTTGGCAGAATCTTTCCTCAGACATAGAAGCTGCCTCTGAAGGGGACATGGACAGGGCTTTAACTCCCTCTGGGGGTGGTGGCAGTGTGCCTGGTAGTGGACAAGGGACCTCCACGGAGTGCTGGGGACAAGGGTGAGGGCCGAGCTCCTGGTGAATGCAGAGGTAGGAGGAGCGGGTGGAGGGCAGGCAGTGCTGCACCGGCTGGGACAGCTCTCCAACAGTGGAGGGCCGCAGCCCCAACACCGATGGCTTCTGATGCCTGCTCGATCCTCACCCACTGACCCTGAGCACAGTGCAGAAGGCAGGTGAGTCGTGGACAGGACCCTTAGCCTGCAGCTGCTTCTTTGTCAAGTCATATATATATATATATATATATATATATATATATATATATATATATGCTGTTGGAAGAAAGAACCAGGCAGAATTCTCTAGTTCCACCAGCAGTATGTTCATAAGAACTTTGATAAATCACATTTGGGACACAGTACCTGGGATTTTTCCACAGAAGCTGTGTGCTTATCACACATTGGGCTAATCTCCATTCCTCTCTCCCGCTCTTTGTCTCCCTGCTGGAAAAACTCCTCCATGATGCGATCCGTCCACTGCCGGTACAGCTCCAAGGACTTGGTGGGGTTACTCAGGTCTGCGCAGTGCACCATGTTACGAAGGACCTGTAATCACCGAGTTTTGCAAATCCTGTCAAGATCGGGTATAAACACTACCAGAACATCTTATCCCTCTCGTACTCTAGTACAGAACTCAGGGACCCTGGAGTTGCCTTTTAATTATGGCGCACATGCCCCACAGAGCAGAGTTACATGGTGTGGAGAGGGGGAGCTATTTACCACTGAATGGTCCCCAGAGGAGCATGTGTCTTTGTAGACCGACCACCTCTGAATTCCAATACGGAGGGAACAGTGGAGGTGACATGCTCTTATCATTTCCCTCCCTCCTTTTGGAAAGAATACGAGGGATTACTAACAGCAGCAGGCTCCAGATTTCCCATTTATGGAAAGGTGAGAGCAGGTGGTGGCAGCCTGCAGAGCAAAAAGACTGCAGAAACCTCGAGTTGGAGGGATTTATATTCAAACCCGAGTGGTGGCCAACAGTCATGTACGCCCCATTAGAAGTAGATCCTGCCATTTATTTTTAGAACTAAGCAATTCAAAAAATAGCTACTTTTTTCCCCTCAGAAATTAGAGAGAAACTTGAATGTCCATTTCCCTAAGTTTGTTCTTAAAATGAGCTCAAAGCTGTTGTAGTAGCCTGGGACATGCAGCTAGCGGAATTTATGCTTTTTCCAAACATCACTGGTTTGGCATAGTACGAACTGAAGTTTCATCAGATACCTGAATGCGATCAGTGTAGTTGTCCAGCAGGAGCATGCCCGAGCTTGCGACTTTCTTCGTTTCCACCATGGTTTTCAGGTCGGCCAGCAGGCTCATGTGCTTGGACATGTCAGTTGCTAACACCTTGGGAACAGACAGAACGAAAGCTTTTTGGTAAATCCAGGGTATAAGAGAGAACGGCCACAGCTGGGCCCCGAGCACAGCCAGCCGGCATCTCACCATGTCGATCACCATCTTCCTGAGCGTCTGGCGCTGCCTCTTGGAGAGGTTCTGGAAGATGTCACAGTGCTCCTCCTGCAGCAGCTTGAAGCCCACGGCGAGGTGATGGTTTTCCAGCACGGACTCGTCGTTGTACATCAAAGCAAGTTCGGAATCTAATAAACGGGAAGACGCACTGATGCTGCAGCAAGCCAGGAAAGACGCAGCAAGAACCGCCCTCCCAACACCGTCATCGCTTCGGCGAGAAACCAAATCCAGCTCTGCGCAAGAGGCGCCAGCCTGGAGCCCTGCCTCAGAGCAGCGAAATAGTCGGTAAGCCAAACCAAAAGTGCTTCGAGAAGACACCCCTGCTTCTGCTTTCTCTTTGGCTGAAAGAATGTTGCCCCTTATAGCCTTTTCTCTCCTTTTACCCCTCAGGTGAAGAAATTAACATTACGCAAAACCACCCCCAAACAACCAAATCATTTTTATTTCAGCTTATAATTTCCCTTACGTATTCACTTCTCTTGTGCTTCAGAAAAGAATGAAATGAAAATACAACTGAACTTTATCTCTTGCATTAAGATCTTCCAAGTGTATTCAGTTCTACATGCACTCCCTGATGGCAACTGCGAACTTTTGATTTTCAAAGAAGGTAGTATGTTTGTGTAAAATTTTGTTTTTCTCAAATAATGTAGCTTTTTGAAACTCTCTATAACGATGACAACTGGACATTAATAAATTTTGGGTAATATTGACTTTGAACTTTTTGTCTTCTGCCTCTCTACCCCAGAAATTATGACACGCAGGCCCCTAGACATCTTCTGCTAGACAGCACTCTGCTTGCAAGTACAAGTATCAAACTCATGAAATCACATTTCTCTTAATCAAGAGTGACAGCCAAGTGACAGCAGTGTGCTCCTCCCCCCAGTGCTGTTCCCCACATCTCACTGCTTTACCGCAGTGCTCGGACTCAGGCCCCTCAGAAAGGGTGGCGGGCTCTCACACGCTGCCTGAGGACTCTCCTGCTCCAGTGCATGATCGGTCTAAGCACAGTTGTGCAAGCAGGCATTTGTAGTTACGTCTACGTAAGGCTTACGTTCCTGCATGAAGCCAACTGGTGCACCCATGCCAGCACATTCAGTCAGGGCAAACAACCCATGCAGAGGACAGCTGCTTGGGACCCTTAGGATATACCATTCCTGGGGGCCACTAGGCCACCTTCCTGGCTCCAGGTCAGTCCCTACTCCAGTTGGGAGAGCGTGTGGAACCCTCAGTAGTTTTAGCTCCTACATTGGGGGATCTCATTTCAGTGCATGTGGGGGTGTTTTGTTGACATTTGAAGGTACCCTTGCTGAGGCTACTTCTCAGGCAGAGAGAGACACTAGCAAGTCGCTGTGCTGCGTGGAGGAACCCTGTACGAAACCTGAAGCCACGGCATGTTATCACCAAGCTGGGCTCCTTTCCTTACTGCATAATTCCTAGCTGTTATTCTTTCCTGTCCTGTCACATTTTCCAAACTCTGAGTACTTCTTATGGCTTCCCACTGATCCTCTTCAAGTTCCCCATGCAGCGCAAACATGACATTGCCAGACTGGACACGGTATCCAGGAAAGGCCCGAGCAGCTCAGCAGAATGGAAGGAGGACCTCATTATTACCCTTGTTATTGTGCACAATGAAAACAACAGTAGGAGAAAATGCGGTGAGCCATACAGCTATCTGCGTGGCCGTGCGGGTGGTAAACTCACTTGTGTTGATGAGGAACTGATTGGAGACTCCAGGATGATCAACGTCGTGGATGGCAGCCGCGAAGATGGCAGCCAAGATTTCCAGATCTGTGAAGACCGCCTGTGGGCAAGAGGAGGCCATTTAACTCCACGCCCGATTGCCTTTGCAGCTTGCTCAGTTTCGTTTGAAAGTGGCGCATTTCATCATTGCCAGGAAAGGGGCTGTTGGTTTGCACGGTAGCTCAGTAGGACAATTTAGTTCAACATGGATTGCATTCATTGCCAGAAAGTCTCTGATGTGAAGAGGGTGACATCAGAGCTGGTTATTACACCAGGCTGAGGTCAGTAGCAGTGTGTTGTGCTGTGTGTGTGTGTGTGTGTGTGTGTGAACGCCTGGTGTTTGTGTCTCGGAGCTCAGTAGCTATGCACCACAAGTACACACAAGTCAAAGAAGCTCGTCAGACTGGCTCTGCTCTGAGATATGATAGCCTTCATGCTCTGCTGAGCAGCTTAGAGAATAAAGGCTGAATTCCACACTGATAAGATATCAGTTACTTTTATCAAAAAGCTAAGCTCACAGTGTGATCGCAGTGTGAGTGCGTTCACCCATTCAGCACATATGTGCAGCCTGCTTGCTATGCACAGGGTGTGGGACCATTTCTCAGCTCTTCAGTGCTCTGTCACCATGGTTCTGTCCCCATTATGCATAGTGCATATCGGGCGGGCAAGATAGCTCAGCAGACTAAAGCGCCTGCGGAGTCCAGCGGCTGGGCTTTGGTCCCAGCCTGTTATGCTGGCTCTGCTCACGGAGCACACTGAGAAGGCAATTGAGACTAGGCATGGTGGCAGTCCTGTAATCCCAGCATTTGGGAGGCTGAAAACAGGAGGATCACTGCAAGTCCGACCTGTGTGGTGAGACCTTATAAACCCTTTACTAAATACATAAAATAAATAAATAAATAAATAAACCCCTGCATAATAATCAGTGACAGATCATGGCTGATTTCAGGGCAGAACTTTCTTTTCTCTTGCTGCGGTCCTTCACACACCAACTACCTCTTCCAGAACGACCAGTCCTACCACTCCTGTGCATGTCGCAGTCTCCTTTGTCTAAAGGCTTATGGCACTCATAGCCACATTCTGACCATACCATGCGACCAGTAACACCAGATGGTGACAAAAACTGGTGCTCCGCCATATGGACTCCTAAAGAGTGGCAAGCAACACTGTTTCTTTCCTTCAGAGGATCGGGCATCCTTCGCTCTTCTTATTTTCCCAGCTTCTCTTACATTTCTCCTAGCATTCAGGGAAGCCAAGCCACAGAGCTGTGCATAGTTTACACTCCATCTCTCCTGTCTCCCTCGCAGCTTACACAGGCACCAGTACAGGACTGGGCTGACCCCTTCCTGTCGTAGGCCAGCACATCTGGGAATTACCTGGCCACCTCCGCCACCCCCAAGTGAGAGCAGGGCTGGCTCCCTGCTGAGGACACTGGTCCATAGCGAAGGTCACTGCTGTGGAAGGGGACATGGCTACCTCCTCTGATCTTGACTGGCTCCATGACACTCTGTTGCTCTTTGCAACACTATTGATTCTTCTGCTCTGGATTTTCAGCTACTTTTCCTTTAACCTATAACATCTACCTGCTGAATTCCAAAAAGAACAAGCCCATGGCTGCATATTCCTTACAGAACAATGCAAAGTACTTTATATGTCTGTGAGGTTTCCGTGGGTTGGACAGTGTTAGCAAGTCCACAGAGTCCACACATGTTGTGGGACACCAAATACCAGACACTGACTCAGACACCTGCATTCCTTATCAGCAATACAACGAGAAATAAGGCGTGGATGCTGCTTATTAATAATTAAGTAATTTTTCAATTAGAAGATGTAGAAAGGAAAGGTTATTGGATATTAGAAAGCAAAGCAAAATATATTACTCATTTTAATAAATAACCCACATAGCAAATAATAGATTACAAATCTGGAGATATCAATGAAACTATTTTTATAAATATGTGGTAAATTGCATGATCTCTTTCCATGAAGATGGGCAGGGAGGGAGAAACAGACCATGACTACTCACGTCCAGAGCTGGCGTGGAGAGGAGCACGTGCGTGGACTGGGCCACGTCGGCGGCGTGCAGGCTGTTGTGGTAGGCCACGTCAGAGTGGTAATGGTCTTCCAGGGTCATCATGTAGGTCACAAATGTGTCAGACGAGATTTTGAATGTCTTCAGGAGATCTCTTTCCTGGGTGATGAAATGGATTAGGAAACGAGTAAGTGGGTGTTCAAAAGCAGAAGGAGACAAAATGACAGAAATCAGCTGGGGGGGAGCAGAAGAGCCAGCTGTTGGGGGTCACCAAGGACTCACCTGGAAGATGGCGTACATGATGCAGGTGAGGGGCCGGTTGTGGGAGTACCCTGCGACATTGAAGATGTTAAGGCCCCATTTGTTCAGATCCTCTAGCTCCTGGGATCCAAAGAAGAGGAATTTAGGCATAAGAATAGTTTTTATATTAACTGTACAAATTTTTGTGCCTGCACACTGGCTGCCTGAATCACTATATTATCTATTTAGGTGTTTTCATTGAATGAAAACCTGAAAAGGGAATGGCACAGAGAGTGGGATAGCCTCTTCATGCCCCTGCAAATTTCTGCATGCCTTTTAGAAGTGAAAGTGTGCATCTATTTATAAATTGTGTTGCTGACCTAGATGCGCCGTGTGCCAGCATCACCAGCACTGCTTCTGAAGCCAGTGTGGAGGACCAAGGGCACTCTAGACTCCTCGCCCCACCTCTCCCTCGCAGCTCCCCACCCCTCCGTGACAGCTAGGAAACAGGGTCAGAGAACATCCTCTGCCCTTTGGTCACTAACACTGACATCAGGTCTGAGAGGCTCAGCTGCCACCCTGTGCAGAAATGGACCCGATTTCATACAAAAGATGCCAGTCATGCATTATATCTTGGGGTTCCTGGGCCACAGTCAGACCTGGAAAAAAAATCATTCAGGCCTGCCCAGAGTCTCGGCCCATAGCTTAATCAACCTCTGGAAGGCAGCCCTAAAGGTTCTCAGAGTCTGTGCCAACTCCTCTCCTCTGGCCAGGCTGTGAGGACCGCGAAAGGCACTGTGTGTGGCCTCTCTAGGAGCTGGAAAGGGGTTCTGTGCCCTCCTCCACTACTGGGCTTTGGGCTCAGGGCCCGGTGGGGTCCCTATCTCTCTGTGTCTTCTCGAGCCCTCCCAGCCACCGCAGATCTTCCTGCTGGTCCTTGGCAGAGCCCCCAAGACTTTCCCTGGGACAAACCAGAGCTGCCAACTCAAGACAGAAAAGGGTCTTTCGGTACAGAAGAAGCATCTTCAACCAGGAGCTCCAGCAAGGGGCAAAGGGGCTCTGCCAGGATCTTTTTTAACAAACTTTAGCCCCAAAGCAAAGGCCCCCATGCTGTCCTGTGGTTAGTGGTGCACGTACATTGCTGGGCACTCCCGGCACACCGCCCCAGGTCCTACATACCTTAGCCAGGTGATCTTCATTTTCTGTGTTAACTCCAAAGCGGGAGATGCTTGTGTTGTTCAAACTCGAACTGTGCATCAGCTTCTTCACCCCACTGATCTGGGTCATCAGCTGCTTCTTCTTCTTCTCCCTGTCTTTCTGGGTGGGAGAGGGGATCTCCACATCGTTCTGCTTGTCTGCAACAGACCAAAGGGCGTAATGTTCATCATGGCTGAGCCACAGAGCGAACACGCTCTGTTCCCAGCAAAGCTACCAGGAGCAGCGGGTTTGGGATCTTATAAGACTTTCACAGTATGGTCTGTCTGCACTTCTGGGGTGATGTTGCAAAGTACGCAGGGGAAACAGGATTTTCTGCTCATGTGATGGCTAAATATACCAAGGTCCGAAAGACCCAAGCGACTTATCTGAGGGTGGCACAATCTCTACTCAAGCCCAGCGCGCTCCTCAGCAGAACTCCAGAGGGCTGTGAGTTCAAGCTGGAACATCAACACTTACGCGTGGTGCTTCTATAATTTATATGCTTGTGTAATAGCGAAAATATTCATCAAAACTCCATCAGCTAACCTCAGGTTTATAGCGATAAACTTCACATTCTATTCATTTTATTATGTTTTTCCATCATTCTTTTTTAATTTTAAAAATTCAGATGACTTTAGTTGGGGTTCAGTTTAAATGGGAAAAGTCAATGGCTTATATAATCTTCTGATAAGTGCCTTAAAACCTGGCTTTGTTATCATTTGAGGCTCAGAGAAAGATTGTACTTTCAGTTCTATTTTATGTTGCATGTCCATTAATTCCCCTATTAAGCCATAAGCCCTCTTATTTATAATAGAAATTACATTTACTAACATATTAATGCTCATTAAGTATTTATAGTCGTTTCATTTAATATTTTTAAAAAGTTTGCTGCAACGAGGCAGCCACAGAGCTAGCAGCAGTGGAGGAAGTGTCTTTCTGCTGGCAGAAAGCTCTGGCTTTTAGATGGCGCTGTGAAAAATGCCAGCAGTCAGTCGCCTGTCCTGTCTCACTTCCCAGGCGATGCTTGGTTTTAAATGTCACTGTGTGGCTGCAGAGCAGAGGCAGCTCTCCGAAGTGTCCACATTTATCTCCGTTTGTAACAGTGACGATCAGACCAGAGACAACTTCTCCATTAGCTAATGACACGCTTCCAGGATGCTTGCTGGGGTGGAGACGAGCGAGCGAGGACAAGGCCACAGCCACATGCCGCTGCTTCCAGGTCCTCTGCCACCCGCAGATGGGTGCCCATCACAGCAAGCCCATCCGGCTCCCCGTGCCCCCCGGCTTTGGAGCTGGAGCAGGGCTCTTTTCTATCCTTTGCAGCCGTGAGTGGTTTGCTCATCAGCCTCTAGGCTGTGGCTTTCCAGCAGGGAGGAAGGAACCTTAATCAGCTCAGTTAACTTAGGGCTTTCCAACTAGTGCTGCACCAGAAGCACCCAGGAAACGTCAGAACTATGGGCCCCACCACCCTATCCTATGAATCAGAAATTCTGCAGAGTCCGCTGGGATTAGGACAAGGACAGCCAGCACTGCAGAGCAGTGGCAGCTCCAGTCTCTCTGAAGTCAGCAACTGGCCCAGCCTCGAAGGACAACATGCTTAACAAACATTTATTTCACAATGACTTTGTTCTAGGTATAGTGATTTAACAGCACAGAACCCAGGCCTGAGGCTTTCCTTCCAAGTCTCTTTCCTGCCATGTAATCTCTGGCACAGAAACCATCTACCAGATTACTGCTGAAATTACTTTTCTTTGTATCACTTTCCTCCTAGTAGTCACTACAATTTGCTCAGATGAAAGGCCACGAAAGCCTGCGTCCTTCTCAATCACCCTGGCTAAGGAGGCTGTTAAATGTCCGTGCACCCCTGCGGGGAGAAGCACCTTTCAGGAGTTCCCAGCCTTAGCCCCTTATTTAGTTAAAGCTTGCAGGCCCCAGAGAGGGAGGACAGCTGCACCCCGGAGGCAGGGGCACAGTCTCCCTAGGCAAGCACTGGACAGCTGGCTGGTAGCTTCCCCCGCTCTAAATTTCCTCTGTTAAATGCTTAGCCAGCACATTTGGAAGTGGCCTGCAGCCGGCTCAGTCACAAGGGATCCTCAGCAAACTGGCACTCAGAGAGCTGTCAGAGTGCAGCGGGAAGCAGTGGCCAGCAGAAAGAGCAAGGGCACAGGCAGCGGCCGCCTGTCGCAGGCGTCCTGTGTGCAGCCTTCCTGAGGGCCCTTTCCTTGCTAGGTCCCAGCATTGTGTGATCACGGAAATCCCTAATACCTTTCCAATCACATCTTAAAAATCCTAAGCTCTAGATTTTCAAATGCTTTATTCCTGTCTAGAAAAATATTAGCCAAACTGCAGTACAACATAAAAATCTTTTTTAATGTTCTGTCCACCCACATCTTTCTTTGTTACCCTGATATTACATACTTTGATTTCCATTCACCCTGGCAAGCCAGAACTGTCATCCGCCTCATAGCATCTGGCAAGTGCCCGGCGGGGTCCATAAATCTACCGTCTGCCTTTCCACCTGGCCACTTGGACACCATCTTTTTAGGTGGAAACAGCACAAGTGTCACAGATCCTTGGCTTAGGGGATTTCCTTCCTCTCTGAGTGACACATTTTAACCCACAGTGATTTACCAAGGTACTACTTCTAAACTTGACTTCAACTGTGAGGTCTGCATCTCAACTTAAACTGCTCACTGGATGCTGGCCAGGCTCTGTACCCAAGCCTTTCATGTTACTAGAAAGTGTTGATCAACATTTTATTTTTCAGGCCCAACATTCTCCTGTTTGTTTGTTTTGGTTTTTGTATTTTTAGGGAAGGGTCTTCAGGGTGTTCAGGGTCTCACTACTAGATTGGACTCACAATGATTCTCCTGTTCACAGCCTCCCAAGAGTTGGGATTACAGGTTCACACCACCATGCCCAGTCTCAATCAACATCTCAGTGCATCACAGGGGTGGGGCAGGCACAGCAGGCCTGGGGATCGAACTCCTGACCTTTACACCTGCTTGCAGGAGCTTTAATCCACTAAGACATTTGGCCAGCCCCAGGCCCAACACTCTTGATGCCTAAAGACCTTTTTGCCCTGAAAATAATGTGCATATTATTTAAATACTTTTAAGTATGATTTTCTTCTATATGTTCTGAACCTCTCATACATAGGAGTGGCCAGGTGTCTAAGTCCAGGAGTCAGGAACACTAAGTCCTAGTCGTGGCTTTGAAATGCTATGGCCAAGTGGCCTTGGTCAATTAGTTTATTCTTCTAGCTCTCAATTTTCTTTCCTTTAGGCAGTGAGAGATTTGTATCAGGAGCCTGGTCCTTCTGAAATCTGACATTTTGTAATAAGCCTCCAAGAGACTCTGTGGCTACAAGAGAGGATTCAGAATTCCAACCCCTGCCATTTGGAAATAGCTGTATTTGTATGTTTAACTTGTCTATTAAGATTGTCAAATTGGAAGCTGATGGCTTGCTACACAGGGTGTCATAGTGAAATGACACACTCAGACCATTTCAGAATCTTAAGAGTCTATAAAGGAACGCGCCATCAGTTGCCTCACCTATGAAATGGGAGGAGTAGGATCTAGTTGTTTTCTGTATTTGCCTAAGAACTGAAAAAATTCTGAGCTGTCTGTGTGGTCTGAATGGGGAGGTTTACCACACACATGTGTACATGTGTGTGTACACAAACATACATACACACACAAGCACACAGTACCTCCAAATGCTGAGAGTACACAAGAACTGGGATTCAAACAGCCTTTCTCAACAATTTGTTCTTGATAATCTAATCTTTAGAATGAGAGTAAGAAGCCAAGCAAATGGTTTTCGTTGGGATATGTGCCTAGGAAGTAAACAATATACAGGAGTAGACAGCTGTCTGTTCTTGTGATAGGCAATATTGGGATGGAAAGCTTATTTTAATTGTCTTATCAGCTTCCCTCCTCCTTAGCCTTGGGTTGTTCTAACATCAGGCGAGTTAGAACAACCCAAGGCATCCATATTGTCCTTGGTAGGTCGGTACTGGAAGAGACTGAGGTTCAGAGTTCTGACTGCTCAAGGAAGGGCTCAGAGGCTCCTTGCTCTTCTGCAGAGATGGCAAGCTCTGGTATTTTAAAATGTAATTTACGTTACAAATAAATGAATTCTTGCACCCACTGACTTTATTCTTCTCTATTGTTAGTAGCCTGCACTGTTCCTAAAAGAGCCCCAACTTACAAAATGCTCCTTGGAATATTCTGCATTCAGAGGGGCAAAGGGGAAAGGTTGGAGAAGAAAAGAATGAGCATGGAATGTTTTCTGTTCATTAGACCCTAGCCACTTGGGGAGACAGGAGGCACACAAAATTCCTCTTCTTTGTTCTCTGACAAAGGCTGCTGCAACTGCAGCTGGGGAAAAGCAAGCATTGCAGCCCTCACTGGTAGACCTGCTTAGGAAGGCGAGCATTATTGTGGGCAGACCTGGGGCCACGAGGAACGTGCCAGGCTGCTCAGAAAGTGTGCTGATTGATCTGCTGATGGCAGGAACTACTCAGTGTTGGACACAGAATTGATTTTTAAGAATAAGAGCCGAAGAGGCGTGTACTTCCACAAGCGTCAAGGCATTGATTTAATGATATGGGGCTGTGCCAAGAAAAGAGGGTATGAGTCTCAGCTGTAAGAATAGGCCATTTCCTTGGAAAATGGAACTCTATAAACAAGCAGAATTTAGCAGTCACCAGAACTGGACTCTAAATGCTGCTCAACCACAGTGAGTACAGAGCTGGGCCTTCCTACATTAAAGTAGTCCAACTTGGCTCACTATACAAATACATTGCCTTTAAAACTGAGATCAGACATTCCCAAGTTCAAACAAGATTCGCCGCAGTGACAAGGAGCCTGCATGCAAACCTTTTTGCTCCGGTCCTGTGTTAAGTATTAGCAATGTAAGAGCAGAGGACACTGGCAGGTCAGACTGGGAAGACAAAGACTTAGTTTGGTGAAGACCAAGCCTTTTTTTAAAAGGCATGAAAATTCTCTCCTTCCTTCACTAGTGTCCTTATGAAATAACTTAGCAAAGAAATAGTAAATCACTTCAAAAGCTTGTTCTGCTGGACCCACCGAGAAGCTACTGCTCCTGTCAGAACACCCTAGAGCAAACCTTTTTCCAAAGCCTGGCTGCTGGAAGACGGAAAGGCCGTGTCACAGGAGCTAAGGGGGCTGTTGCTGCCAGTGCTTTCACCCTGGCTCTGCCCAGCTACTTTGGAGGTCTTGGCAGAGAAGAGGTGGGTGGGTGAGCACGGATACCTGTGGCCATATAAGTACAATTAGTCTGTGATGACCTGCTGCTCTGACCAAGTTTTAATTCTTTTTTTTATTAAAGGAAACATCATCTTCACCCTTCCTTTTTCTTTTAAAGATTATCTTCAGTTCTTATTTTAAATAGATATATTTTTCTATGACCTAAACCCATTCCAAACTGACATGAGATTCCTTCCGTGGGTCAAGGAATTTCACTTTGAAAAAGCTTGGAAATGTGACGACAGATTTGGCTCAGTTGGTATCTTACCTAAGAAAGTATTTGAAATGAATTCAGACACCTGGTTCCCGGACCGGCTCATTTCGGACAGATGTGTCAGCTCCCGGTTCAGCATTCTTTTGAACTGTTTTTTGAGGGAAAAAAAAAATGCATTAGCTATCGTTAACAACAGAGAAAATGATCACTGTTAACGTTCTCAACTTTACTTTCTAGGAATCAGGAGGCATCGGATATTCGATATCAATTCTGCAGAACCATTTAATTTGATGTTATGCCAACACCACTTTAGGAAAGATCTTCTTAAGATTTCTTAGAACAGACACCTGATTTCTTCTGAAGACATAAAAGAGGAATTTAAAAACCATTGTAATTGCATAACGTAACTATTTTTTAAATTACATTTATTGGGACTTGACTTGGAAATTTAATTTGGGTTAATAAGCTTTTCAGTGAGAGGTGATGAAATGAAAAGTTAAAGAAAAAATTAAAGAAAGAAATCATCCTTTAAAATACAGGGTTGCACGAGAACCACTACCGCAAGCCCGTCCAGCACAGCCTACCCAAAGCGATGGAGCACAACATCCCTGCTCCAGAATCAGAGCCCGTGGGCTCCGCGCGCACAGGTTAGCTCAGCATCCACGTCTCTTTCTTCACAGAAAAGACGGTGCTCGCACGCTGTCAAGACACAGAAGGCGACCGCACAGACCCACCTTGATGTATCCCCAGGACACAGATAGCAAACAGTTCGCTTCGGGCATTTTGGACGCTCTTTGTGCCACAATCCACAAATTTCCCTGAAAGAATTCAGTTCGGAGAGAGCGCTCCTGGAATGGTTAGGAGAGCCCTGCGGGCGCGGCGGTGCGACCACGACGCTCAGAGGAGACGAGCCCGCGGGGCCCAGGCACCTCCTGGCGGGGGCGCAGCCCCTCTTCGCGCGCTCTTCCCGCAGGAAGCCTGCGCTCGCGCTCACTTCCGGGCAGAGGAGAAGAGGAGCCGGGGTCTGCGGAGGAGCCGGGGCCTGCGGAGCAGCCGGGGTCTGCGGGGCAGCCGGGGCCTGCGGAGCAGCCGGCGCCCGGCGCGCCTACGCGCGGTCCCCGGGCCCAGCCCGGCGTCCTCCCCGCCCCGGCCCCGCCGGGAGCAGCGGTCCTGCCTCCAGCAGGGGACAAACAGCCATCTCTCAAAAAGGAGAAGATTGAAATGGAGGAAGTCCCATGAATATTGGAATTGGAAATAAGAAAATTTGCAGTCCTGCCCTCCACCACCGCGGAGAGACGCTGCTTAACCCTCTCTCTCCCGGCAGCCGCCAGCTCCCTGCGCAGCGCAGCACAGCGCCCAACCTCCCGCACTCTCTGAGCTAAGGAGCGCTGCGTTCCTTCTCTTTCTGAGCATTTTTTAAAAAGTGACAAAGGTTAGCACCGAAGCAGCCTTCAGGCGAGGCTGCCACAACATTCCTATTTTAACTGTAGCTTTTTTGGAGGTTGCCTGTCGAAGGTCTACAGGCACTTTCAGCCTCTTTTTAGAATGCAAGTGGGTGGGATGAATATGTTTCATAAAGTAGATCATCTCCGTGTGCAAGCTGCCGCACCCCAGCAGCTCATCAATATGCATAGTAGACTGCACTGGACAAGCGGACCAAATTAATTTAACCTTCTGACCTACAAAGTGTGTTAGGAAACACAAGTTGTCATTCTCCGAATGAACGATGGATGATGGCATTATGGGGTTATGGGTGGCAGTGCCTACTTGGTAGTGTAGTATCGCATCCTCTTATTCATGTTAGAAATATTTAGGAGTTAAATCCATTTTTACGTCACTTTCCCAACCTGGGGCAAGCTGAAAAGGTCACTCCTTTCCTGCACGCAGCCCCTGAAGCCCTTTTCCCCACACACAGGGTTAGCCACCACCCTGAGGCACAAACAATAAACAATCTGTGCGTGCACCCTATGGGGGGCGCTCCCTGCTGTTCTGCCCCGCCTCCCTGGGTGCCTGCACAACTCCTCCAGCGAGGAGCAGGAGTCAGTCACAGCAACAGCCTTCTGGGGGACTGGTTAGGCAGCCTCCCAAGGACCATTTGTCACTGGCACCCCAATCCTGCTCCCAGAGTCCTGGTCAAGTCAGGTGAAGTCAGCGCAACCAGCACCAAAACCTGCAGGCTCCCTGTGTCGTTCGTAGCCTTTACCCAGGACCAGGGGCCCTTTTTTCTGGAGAACTCTGCTCATGTAGATGGATGTTGCCCCATGAAACAATATGTTCATAACCACCACCAGGCATCTCTCTGTCAAGTATGTCAGCCAGTGTCCATTGCCTATTGAAATTCTGTACCATGGAGCCTCTTGCATAAATCTCACATTATTAATTCATTTTATAATTCAAGGCTCTATTCCAACCACCTCTCCTCTTTACTTATGCCAAAAACTTATGAGCAGAAAGATAGGTTTATATGTTCTGCCTGGTCTGCTGAATTTTAGCTGAGAAGCAAGCTTCTCTTGGATCACTGAAAAAATATCTTGCAGAAAGTATGTAGATAGAAGATCTGTACCATAATTTTTGTCTGCCCCAATCTTAGCCAAGGGTAACATTAAAACAATTTCTTTTTTGTTTTGTTTCTTTCAGTCTTGCTGAAATACTTAGGGGTATTTTGGAGTCACTTTTGTACTAATTCAGTTATGACACATTATCACATACTCAGCAAACATTTATTGAATACCTAAAAGGGGCAGGCCAAGCAGTGAAGATAAAGCAGTTAAGCAATGAATGAGCCAACAAAAACTCTTTCATGCACTAAAACAGCTGTCATTCTTGCACAAACAAACCTACTGGGGTACATGGGCTGACTACCACAGTTAACAGCCTGCAGACGGTGGAGACAGTTCTATTATCCACACTGGCACCTAAGCTGAGAAGACAGTGACAGGTAGAAATGGAACCAGACTAGAAGAAGCTGGTGTTCCCCTTTTTCTTTTCATTTCATGGGTTCCTATTGCAGGAGGTACCTAGGCCAGATGTTGTCAACCAGTCCCAACAGGGAAACAGAAGGGTGACCCTCAGCTCCAAGACTGAGTGAACCACTCGCCTCTCCTTTCTTCTGAATCAAGAATACAGAACGGGTCCGTGTGCTCGTTAAATAGTTAAACGAAGAATATCACCTTCCGGATTCCCATGAATAAACAAATTCTTCTTACAAGACTTTGGCCAAGGACACGGCGCTGCCCATCAGAAAACAAAGTCCTCTTCAGGCAACCTTAGGACACACAGCATGACCAAGTCCACAAGCAGAGGTAACTTGGTGTTAGCCACCACCCTGGACTTTCCAACGTTGCTTGGCAACAACTCTTGGTTTTCCTCCTGTCTGTAACCACACTGACTAAGGCAATCATTACTCTCATCAAAAAACACTTATGAAGGGCCCACTCATGTTGGGCTCAGTATGAAGTAAGAGGGGGCCCACATGGCCTTTACGGGCCAGACAGGGAGTGTCACGACTTTCTAAGTGGGATGGCATCCCATCAGCGCGGTGAGGGCCGGCTGCGGGAGCAGGCACATCAAAGGGTGGAACACATGCGACATATGTTTGAGGCTACAGCCATGGGTAGGGCTGCAAAGCTCAGTGGCTCCGGGCTGCTCGTGTCTGACTCCCAGATGGGGTCTGTGGTGGAGAGCCAGGGCAGCCCTGCCGCCATGGACGGCCACAATGCTCACCCTCGCTTCTTGCAAGGGTCTCATGAGGCCACTTTCCCTTGCCTAGGTGAGTGCAGGCGGGGCATGATCTTAGGGTCAAGGCCTCCAGCCCTAACCTTTCGCGATCCTAGAATAGCCCTTGTGTCAGCTTCCTGCAGTTTGGGTGCATTACTTACCAGCAAATGATACTTCCCTGAAAAGAAAATCGCTTCTGTACCACTGAATGAAAGAGCGAAAGGTAAAAAATGCTTCCGACAGCAGGAGTGAAGTCACCAATGGAGGCAGAGAGGACTCAGCACTTTTCAAGATTTCACAGTCTGAGACGCTTGGAGTCTCCCTGTCTATTGATCAAGCTAAGGGTTAATCCAGACAGGAGGGTAAAATGGGTCCTGCTTAAGCTGTGCCCCAGAGAGCTATGAGGCTGAGAGAGAACGCGCACTGCTTACTTCGTCGGGTGTAGTTGAGAAGTCCATAAATGGGAGCTTGCCCTTGCTAAGATAAATGGGTCTCCAGTGTCCGATGTACACAGATCCTACTTTTCTTTAACAATCAGTGTTCATAAGAAAACCTGGTTACAGCTTAGAAATAATGTCCCCAAAGGAAATGGCCAGAGCTCCTTTTCAACACAGGCAGGCAAAGTCTGTGAATGAACCCTTATGACCCAAATCTCGCCAATGCCTCCCTGAACATCCAGTGCTCGAATGGCAACGCTGTCTGGAAAAGTGCACTTAGGTTTTGCAAAAGGAAAAAGATATCATCTTCTGTATAAATGACTGAGGACTATTTACCTGTGTATGTCTTTTCTATCAAAGTCATCTGTGATTTGTAAAAATAGGCTGCCTTTAGGAGTCAGAAATGACTGAATGTCCATAGTAAATAGCAGCAGGCGAAAACCAGTTACCCTTGATGTGACCACCTCGTTGGGCGGCGCCGTTTTCTGCGTAGTTTCAACACTGTCTGAAGATGCTAGTTTATCCTGAGCTAACTTCCGTGAAGTAATAAAATGTTATCATTTTTCTACATTTCTATTCGAAGAGCAGTTAAAGGCTCTGAGAAGATCCTCAGGCATATCCTAAGGAGGAGAGCATGTGCCCCTCTCCCAGAGGGAAGACAGCAGTGACCCGAATCTTTATGAATCTGATATTTGGTGTTTTTGTATTTCTCAGAGTGAGTGTTCCAGGGGGGAAATAGTATGAGGATCTAATATCCAACACACCAAAGAGCTGCTCTGAAGACAGATAGCTTGCGAGGGGCGCATCCTAAGGAACCAAATAGAATCTGTTAAGGATCAGCTGAAGCAGCAGGGCATGTCTTCCCAATGGCAAGTCTCAGGAGAAAATGGTAAGGACGGAAAAGGTGCCAGAGAGAGGAAGACGGCTGCAGAGGCTCCCGTGGGTGGCCGTCGCGTCGGAGCCAGCTGCGAAAAGGCGCCTTATTGTGTGGGGTCTTCCTGTTTCTGCAGTATGAAACAACTGCCGAAGTCATTACAGTCACAATGACTTTATTAGGGACTAACTTTTGACTCACAATTCATACTCTGTTAGTCATAACTTTATAAGAATTCCTGAGCAGGAGAAAAGCAAATGCGTTGAAAATTACTCCCAGAAATCACAATATGCTGGTAGTGGCAGAAAGAAGTTGTGCCTGGTGGCGGAGGACAGTGAGAAACGATCACAGGCAGAGCTCGTCCGTCTTCACCCTCCAGCTCACCAAACACGTAATCTCAAATGGGACGCATCACTTTCTTGGCACTCAGTTCCTTTAGCTACGGGTTCAGTTTCTTTAGTTGTGAAATGGCTAATTTCTGAGGTCTCCTTAAATTAAAACATTCTTGCATCTTCTATGGGAAGACATGAAGTCCAAAGAAATGGCCTCTCATTCCTAACAGCTTATGCTTTCTTTTGCAAACTTGAGACTTCATTAAGGTTTAGCAAATATAGCAAGACCCTGCTTCCAAATAAAAAGTTAATA
Organism: Ctenomys sociabilis; assembly: GCA_004027165.1. NCBI lineage: Eukaryota > Metazoa > Chordata > Mammalia > Rodentia > Ctenomyidae > Ctenomys > Ctenomys sociabilis. The sequence continues at coordinate 111,634 of PVKA01001481.1, forward strand.
AAGAAAATCAGGAGAATGTAGCTCAGTGGTAGACGATCTCTGGGTTTGAGCTCCACTATCCCAATGAATGAAAAAGAAGCAAAAGAAAAAATGCAACATGGAGATAGATGACCTTCTCTAAAACCTTCAGTGAAACTCGTATTCCCCACATGTCGGGTTGCCCGGTCTCGTGCCTCTCCATTCTTCCCTCCTTCTCATCTGCCCTAGAAGCTCTGCTGTGAGGATTTGAGAGGCAAAAGAAATGGTGTAGAGCAGGTTGGTGGCCAGGTTGGCTATGCCATTGCCTACTAACAAGGACTCGGCCAAAGCCTGCGGGTCCCAGAGGGCCACCCTGGCAATCAAGCTCTGTTGAGGACATCAAGGAGCACAGCTGGGTCAGCCCAGAAAGAAGCTCCTCTAGATGCGCCGCCCAGAGAGGCCGCTCTCCTCAACTGCACTTATGATGAGGCAAGACTGGAATGAATTTTATTTACTGGATTGAAGATAAAGATTTTCTCAAGGGAGGTGTGGTAATGGCCGCCCAGATAGCTCAGTGGCCTCCTTAGGCAGAGTGCAGCGGCTGGGGCTCGATCCAGTGGCTGGGGGTGCGCTGAGACAGTGATTAAGACTGGGCGTGGTGGCACACACCTGTAATCCCAGCACCTGGGAGGCTGAAAACAGGAGGATCACTAGGAGTCCGATCTACACAGAGAGACCCTGTAGTCCCTATAGACCTTGTACCAAATGCAAAAAAAAAAAAAAGAAAAGGAAGAAAGAAATCAAGGAAGGTGTGGAGAACAAAGGTGGAAGAGATCTTCAGAATTTTAGTTCAGAGAACTGAAAAAAATAGTGAAGACAACTATTGCACAACTTGAGGCTAGGTCCTAACTGGCCCTCAAATCTTTAGGGATTTTTTCCTTCCTCTCTACCCCCTTTGCTGCCCATCCTTTCAGGAGGAGATACAACACACACTAGTAGAGCTCTGAAATTATAGTCTTCTCAGGCCCACAGCAATTCCCATAAGAACGTCGGCAGCAAATTCCCATGACCCAATGTTCCCTGAACTTGGGAGGCTGCTGCAGCAGCATAACTGAATAGACACATGACACCTAACAATTCCTAAAGCTGGATATATTTGCTGCATTTTATACTTTAAAAACTATATGTAATATTTATAACATAATACATTTATACGCTATATACTATATGCTATATTATATAGCATGTATTATATATTGTATACATTCTATATACCTCACAATATATGACATATATATATATATATATATATATATATATATATATATATAATTGCCATATATTCAGATATTCAGGGTTGTCAGATTTAACCAATGAAAACTCAGGAGACTCCATTAGATTCAAAATTCAATTTTTTTTCTCCATTACTGGGGATTGAGCCTAAGGTCTTCACCTTGAGCACATTCATAGCCCAATTTTTCTACTTTTATCTTGAGATAGAAACTCACAGAGTTAAGTTGCCCAGGCAGGACTGAAACTTGAGATCCTCCTGCCTCATCCTCTCACAAAGCTGGGGTTTCAGGGCTGCGTTTCCATGCCTAACCAATCAAAATGTTTTTAGTTTATATATGTTACAGATGCTATGCATCCAACTATCCCATGAAGAGACCCAAAGATCTACACTCATCAGAGTACGTCAAGTTTAGAGGCATTGTATAGTGTATTTAGAGGATTAAAGGTTTTCACTTACTTCAATGAAGGCTTTTCCTTCTGAGAAACTCCAAATTCACATTTAGTTCTTGGCACCTGCCAGAAGATTCTATTTACCTCACTGTTGCCCTTTCAGTTGTATGTTTAGAGAAAGCATGAGACAAGGGATCTGGACAGATTCGGGGTGCTGGCATGGTAAGTGCAGCAGGCGGCCCTTTTGAACCAACAGTCTATATCATTGTAGCAACTAAGAAAAATCAAATCATTAGGGTGCGTCACTGGTTGCTGTCCTGCTCTTCCACAGGAGCTGTCCCAGGGTTCTGCACAGGGCCTGCAGCTGGGACTTAGGGCATGCTTCAGGGGGAGCTCTGAGGCCAGGACAGGTGCGCTGCTCCGGGGTACACGGGCAAGGGCCCCTCTGGAGCTTCTTGCCCCCAGAACTAGGTCTGACCCATGCACCTCCAGCCTGGAGTCCTCTCCTGACCCGCAGAAAACAAGACCTGTGCTGCGGGATCTTCACAACAGCTCTGAAGTCCATTGCCACGACAGGAAACCTTCACTCATGTAGACTTTATTTTCATAACCTATAAACACAGTCATGATTCTTTGGAAGAACTGATTTCTATTTTCAGTCTATAATATCTCTTGGGTTATTCTAAATCCTGCTTTATAAAAACCACCAATATTTTTCACTTACAAAAGTCTACCATAGCTTGTATTTGAGATTACAGTCTGTACTCCGCACCCTTAAGGGGAACAAATGGCATGTAAGGTGTTTAATATTAATTGCATTAATTTGCATACAGGCTGTTTAATGCTAATTATATTCATTTTAGCTGGTGACTTTAACATGTTCCTTGACATAAAAAGACTAGGGGTGGTTTAGATCTGCTTTAGAAATCACTGTCCTGGATTAGGATTTTCTCAGGGCTGGATGTTCCAATGCACTGGCAACTTTCTAGGTCAAATGCAGACCCTTATACATGTGAACTGTGCAGAACTGACCACCAGTTGGAGGTCTGAACAGATTTGTGAATCATAAAGGATGAAAGCAGCAATCTAAATAATTTTATTCTGTAAACAAAGACAGAGAAACTTGCTCTATAATCTGGTGTCCCTTCCATAGCCACCATAACTAGGAAGGGACAGATGTTATTGGATGGCTCCATACCAGGGAGGTGCAGGTTTATTAGGTCCATGGCAGCCTCAGACGCAATGTCCCATCAGGCTGTGGAGGACAGGGTGTGCTGCTCGGGTCGGGCCCTCTGGGGCTGAGCACACGTCACAGCACCACAGCGTGAGCACACTGTGTCTCACTCTCTCCGAGTGTGTTCTTAGCCCAAGAAACTGTGCAGTGAGCTCTCAGAGACTGTTTCCATCATTGCAGTAGGAAAACCAGAAATGACATGCATAGGTAGGTCAGGGGGTTGGGAGCTGGTGCCTGCTCTTCACTTCACAGGATCTGGGCTAGAAGTGAGGTTGTGTCTGTGAATAAGAGAATCTGAGCTCATGGTACCTTTCTAACCTTGGAGTTTCTTGTGGGTGGAGGTTCTAGTTGGTTCTTTGGCATTTAAGCTTTTCCTGTTGACAGCAGATTATATAATTAACTAGAAGATTCCCACAATATGCTGCTTCAGGTGTGATGCAGGGCATGTCATATAGATTATGTGACACAGGCGTTACTCATGGGACTGCAGGCCTGATAGTTGACATTTAGAGTATTCACTGTCTAAGGAGGGTAAACCAGAATAGCCAGAAAGATAGATGCAGCACAGCAAGTGAAAAGGGCCTTGCATGGTGGGGCTGGGGGAGCTTTAGCCTTGATTTAGCCAATTACTTCAAATTAGGAGATTTGAGTTATTGGCCCTTTAGATATTGGCCATGAATAACCACAGGCTCCCTGGCATGAGGAGAACTACACCACGGATGCATTTTGGTCTGATTTTTGCAGTGGAAATTGATCCAGCAACAGGTGTGGATTGATTGAATAAGCAGCGTGGTAAGTGGTTCATCCCCAACATCTAGGGGCAGAGAATGGGAACATCGATGGCCTTCCACGCAGCCACTTGGCTCTGGGAGTGCGCGGCTGCTACCCTCTGGGGAACAACTTGAGGAAGTGCCGTGACCCGGTGCGGGGTTCTCACCCACCCTAACAATTTAAGCCGGAATTAGGTGTGAGAAGCACCTCTGAGCACCAGCCATTGCATTGCCCACAGGAAAGAGGATTCCTGGGTTCTGGTGGGTTTTCTTACTCCTAGCATATTTGGTTCTAGACAAATTAGCTGGTTTCTGAACCTTGCACAGTGCTTACAAAAGTTTTTATTAAATTGCCTACCATGTACCTAGAGCTGATCTCAAGGCCTGAGGGTACAATATGAACATGGCAGACAAGTATAAAGTCCCCAACAACTTTATATTCCAGTGAGTAAAAGCCAAGATTTACAATGGAAAATAAAAGGAATAAATTGTTATACACACAAACTGCTGATGTGGGTAACCAGAGGAGATACACCTAGACAGACAAAATTGACAAGGAAGGATGACAACCAGCTCTACATTCTAGGATTATATATTTTGTTGAAATACTATACAAGGATATAGTAAATTACCCTGTAAATTTCCTTTTAGTTTTAATTTTTAAATCATTGAACTTTAAGAGAAGGAGAGGAACATTTTTGACTCAAAGCCTCAAGTTTTCCTGAAGGATTTCACTAACATTTTTTCTTTTGGTGGCAGTGAGGACGGAAATGCTGGGGCTTTTGCACTGAGCTGTATCACTGGCCCTGATTTTATGTTTTATTCTGAGACATGCTAAATGGCCAGATTTGCTCAGCTGGGTTTGGACTTGTGGTCCTCCTGCCTCAGCCTCCTAGGGTGCTGGCACATGCCAGCACATCTGTCTTGAATCTGTTTTGCGTCTAAAAGAGGGACTGCAGAAGACTTGCTGGGGTGAGCGCCCCTGGGCTCACAGGTGGAAGCCCAGGCAGGCAGAGGGGCTTCCTGACCCTGCTGTGCGGCACCCGGCCACACAAGAAGGACAGGAGCCTTAGCCAGTGGGGGCGTGGCCATTCACCCTGGACCTTGGCCCCACAGAGAGCTGTGAGGGCCGCTGAGCTTCACAGGAAGAGAGGGGCCTTGAAGTCGGCATTTCCTTGTAGCCAAGGCTGCTTCTGGCAGCTCTGGAGTTTTCTGGGAAGCGTAGTCGGCATCAGGAGATTAGATTTGGAAAGCAATGATTGAAACAGAAAAAAAAAAACTTTCCTGAATATCTACTTATTGAAAAAAGCTTATAGTTTTTCATTTAAACCCAACATACTCACCTTACTTTTTTTTTTTTTTTTTAAAGAAAGACTTTATTCCTGTCCAGTGGCTTATATCTTTATTTTTGGCAAAGTTCTGTATTTTAGCAAAGTACTTTATTGAGGGTCCTAAAATGTCTTGAAAAATCCATATATAGTTTTTTTCAGTTTGACTTTTACTATGTAAGATATATATAAGCACTTTAGACAATAATCTTAAGACTTTCAACATTCCAGAGGAGTATTAATACAATAGGACTTTTACCTCATTCCAATTGAAACTATCTTGAGCATAAATACCAATGACTTTTAAATTTTAAAAAAGTAGGCAAATCTAGTACTGTCCTCCAGGAAGTGCCCTGGTGACATGTAAGAACGATGCCAACAAGCTTTGTGCAATTGGATCCTGAGTGTTAAAATCCAGCAGGGGTAATTCAGCGGCAGCCCAACCTGTCAAAAACACAATGGAGTGGCCTGCCCACTGAGTCAGTAAACACAGATGCATCTAAATCATCTGGCTCCGTCACAGAGACAGCCATGGCAGCAGTCACACAGGCGGGTGGGAGGGCTGGGAGCAGAGCGGCCCTGCGCCCCTCCAGCTGGTTGAGTGGGTGGCATCTGGCCAGTTTGTTCCACTGTGGCCTAGGAGTGAGATGGACAGATTTGGAGTTCATCTCATCAGTGTCTGGAACTGCTAATCAAATGGAACTTGTGGATCACTGATTGCCAGGCTAAGGTGTTCCAAAATTTGAAACTTTCTGGGAGTGCTAAAGGAATTTTCTTCCTTAGCACTGTGCTCTGCTGGTCAGTGGGGCTTTTCCATTGCCTGCCCCAGCAATGGTCAGAAGTAGGATAACCTACCAAAGACATCCCCAGTAGCAACTTGTTAAATGGTCCAGTTAGAATTGCACAACTTCCTAAAACAAAATAAATCAAAACCCAACTGTCATTGACAGACAGCAGCTTTGGGTTGTTTTTCATGGCCCTCCTTACCCTGCAACAGAGGCTGAACCAGGCCCCCGGACCCTTCAGCCCTGATACTCTTAGGGTCGCAAACCTCCTGAGGTGTGAGCTCAGTCCTGAGAGTTTGCTGTCTGGGGCAGACCAAGTGAGTGTCCCAGGTAACGAAAATGTTAGCTCCCATGGTGACTGGCAAAGTGGGTAAGAGGATGGGCGGAGGGATCCGATGGACACTTGAGGGACTTCCGGAGACAGAGCCAGGAGGGACCGCACCCTAAAGATAGCCCACAAATCGGTCTCACTATGTGTGGGGAGCCAAGGAGAGGCTCCTGGGCAATGAAACTGCAGAAGTGATGTGAAGACCTGTATTTCTTCAAGTGATAATAAAACTGAGTTTTCTTTCTTTCTTTCTTTCTTTCTTTCTTTCTTTCTTTCTTTCTTTCTTTCTTTCTTTCTTTCTTTCTTTCTTTTTTTTGGTACAGGGGACTGAACTCAGGACCTTGCTCCTGCCAGGCAGGCACTTACGCTGCTGAATAGAGTTTTAGACCTTTGTTTTCAGTATACTTTCTGACACCAGGGCAGAGAACATGTGGAAAGCCCACTCCATGATCAATAGGAGCTACTAAAATTTTAGGCTATATACTTTCCATTGTGTCTCTTCCTTGCATGCTAAAATGATTATTCTGGCTCTTTCATTCTTTTATCCCCAAGTGGCATCTCCTTTTAAATATTTTATGTTTTTATACTCAAGTCCCATATTTCTTATTCCAGTAGCCAAACTAGCCTATTCAAGAGGGAGGGCTTCTCCTTTCCTAGCTGCATGCTAAGGGGTTTCTCTTACTTTGTCCTATTTTGCAACATACACAGTGACTAGTAACGAGGTGTCAGGGCGTCAAGGGTCTTGCAGGGGTGCAGTAGGCTCCTTTGCCCACACAACCAACTCTTTCCAAGTCATCTTCCCTTTTTGACTTGTCCACATCATCTCAGTTTAAACAATTAGATCAATTGATCACTATGCACATTTTATAGCAAAATATTGGCAGTACCTAGCAGAGTTCTAAATTCTGAACAAACACTAGAAGTCACCTTGAGCATCTTAACTACACCAACGTATGCTTCTTTATACTGTGAATGAGATTACTTGATTTAAAATCCATCCCTGGAGGTCATTACATTGACAGTGTTTCCCAACGAGTAGCCGCCAACGCTCCTGAACCTAACTCCTCTAGGGGGTTGGAGACGTGACTCTCCTCACACCCAGGAATCAGCTGGGTCGACAGAGCCTCACACAGAGCCTCTGGGCTGAAACAGGGGGGTGGGTGTCAAACTGAGATTCCCATCTCCATATTCTGGTTGGTTCCAAACCATAGCTCAGGTGCATGGTGGAAAGAATTCATAGGCTGGGTAGTCTGACACCACCAGGAAATAATCTCCAATCTCATCTTTAGGCTTGGGGAGAGGAAAGGAGAAACAGCAAGGAGTTCAGGGCAGCTACTCAAACTGTGGGGCACGCTCGCTGCTCACGCCCTGGCGTGGGATCAGCACGGAGGCACGAGAGGAACACGAGCTTCAGAAACTTCCTGGCCTTTCAGCCACTGACGCGGTGTGTGAGGGAGTCTTGGTGAGGGAGTCTTGCTTCATGTGAGAAGATAATCAGCTATATAGAGTATGAGGCTGCAGCGGTGCAGCCCGGGGGACATGACTGTACATGGGAGAGTCAGACATGTTTCACAGCTAAGATCACATAGACATTAACTATCAGTAGTAGCAATTAATATTAAGAGATAGAATAGTGTTTTTTTTTGGCTGAAACCATCGGAAACAGTTATCTCTAAGGCATCAATTTAATAATGCTGAAAATATTTGTCTCCATCGTCTTTGTAAAATCAGTTTTTTCTAATAGTTTATAATTCTTTAAAAAATTCACAAACTGAAACAATAAAAAGTGAAGAAAATCAAGGAGGACAAGAGCATTTGAAGTGATTCATTCCAACTATTTCCTCTTATATTTTGATCAATGAGTTGTACGCGTCCTAAATCTGTTCTCTATACTTGAAATGAGTAAGATGCGGACAGTATTGTCTGAAGAAAGGCAAATGGAGACTAGGAACCTTGCAAACCGCTGGACTCTACCAAGCAGCCCTGCCGTGTCCTTCCTAGGCATTGCCACTCTGCTGAAGATGGAATTCCAATCGGTACCAGACCGTACAGCCAGAGCCCACAGATGAGGCCTCTGCTCCGGGAGTCAGGCCACAGCACAACCACTTCTCAGTCAGTCAGCCGCTGCTTCATAGCTCACCAAGTTCTTTGGAGTGCATTAAATATTTAATCCTCACTTTTTATTAATGAGAAAAGCCATATCTCAGCTTTCTCGTCCACAACGTGATTTCCAATGGCTAGTACCTAAGGCTCATACCTCAGTGCTTGGCAGCTAGGCGACTACATATAACCATTAGTTAGAAAAAATTACTCATTTTTTGTTTGATTTCCTGAAGTTCACCATCCTCAGTGACCAAAGATATTAACAGTTGCCACATTAACACTTCATGTTCTTGTCTGATGTGCTTTGCCATAGCCAGTGTGATTGATTTGGAAATGTATTTTTATTTACTAACAATTTCTTTCCTTATTTTTATTTCTAAAACGAACACTTAGCATTTATTTCTTTCAGATATCAAGGGGCAATATTTTTTATTCTAAGTGCAAAACTTTGGAGTTGATTAGATGGTTTTTGCTTCCAGGTATCTGTACTCCAATTATTTTTATAATTCCTTAAGCTTGAAACATTATTCAGAATACTTTGGGAAAAGAAAGTTGGGAATATGATCAATGTTCTCACAATCAGTTTAAAACTTATGTTTTAAATACTTTTAATTATTTTCAAAGATTAAAGGAACTGGACTATGACAGTAATTTATCTTAATAAATTTGGCTGAAGTCTGATCTCGGAGCCCTTCCAGTTGCAGACGTGGTCCGTCCTGAGGCTGCAGGGGTCTCGGGTAAGGGAAGCTTTTGTGCCTGGCGACCAGAGGAGAGTGGTGTATAGGTTTAAAATCAACTCCACAAGGAGGAAAAGATTATCGGGCACTGCCCAAAACAAAAGAAGCAGGAGTTTTACTGTCTTCTTCATTTCAGAATAACTTAACGTCCTTTCTTTGTGGAAGCACTTGGTCACTTTAAAGTAAATCAAACAAAGGAAGCTACAGTAAAAACCCAAGAGACTAAGCAGATTGGCACCATTGAGGGAAACATCACGTACAAGGAGGCAAGTGGTGGGGGCCAGCGTGGCCTGGAGAGGGCTCCGGAAGGATGGAAGGGGGGCGGTGGCGGTGGGGACACTCCCTGGGAGAGCAGCACCTGGAGTGTGCCACAGGGGCCGGGGATCGCCCCATGGGGCACCCTGGCTTCCAGCTGAGCCCGCTGTCCCTTAGAAGTGAAGTTCTTCAGAATTAGGACCCCTTAGATTTTCTTTTGAAGACAACAATGGTATAGAACTTGGTGGGCTTTCAGATCAGGATAGATTGTAAAAACTGCCCCTTAATCCCAAAAAAGAAAAGAAGGAAGTGCAAACAATATGGAAACCGATGTGTGTTCCATTGGTGCATAGTAATTTTATCTTTCAAAGCTAGTGTTTCAGACTTTTATTTGACAATCTAAGCATAATATGTGATTGTTTTTACCAAGTGGAGAGTAAGACACACCTTAAAGTGACTTTTTATGAGATTTTGAGAACATAATGTTCCCTTTTCAGCTCTCCAGAATCAAAGCAACCAAAGGTAACAGCCTTCACTTCGTCCAGGTTTGCTGACTAGAGTTGAGTCCACTCAGGGAGCTTTGAGTGAATTGCCAGAAAGATTGGGCCAAACTGTCAGAATTTAGTGAAGGGAATTGTGGGACTATTCAGCTTAAGCAAAATACAGGGAAATCAAACTTATTTCAAAGCACAAAATAACTTCCGACCCTTCTAGTTTGCTACCCTGTGGTAAGGCTGGAAGTTGGAATGCGGAGATGCAATCAATAATCAACTCTGTTTTGTCATAAATAGAGTAATTAAGATAGCAACAAACAAAGAATAAACAACTTAATCTCTTTCATGGAGCAGACAGTGAGCAAGGAAAACAGATTATTTCAAGAAAGCCTCACTAAGTATATCGCCCCTTCTGAAGCACAAGCTTTCACTTCAGGGTCAAAACCTACGATTGCTCAGGCTGACAAAATGATCAATTTTTTTTCAAGTAAGAAAGCTCTCTCTCTTTTTCTATTATTTTGAGGGAAGGAAAAAGGAAATTTGAGAGTAGGCTCAGATCTTTTCATAGTAGAGTTTTATTTGAAAAAAAATCTTAGGATTTTAGGAAGATCTTGAATCTTGAATGTAGTTTCCTGATCCACAAGAAGTTAATGTTTTTAATATGATCATGTACATTGCTATGAGTGCCTCACCATAAATCTGCTTGGCTAAGAGAATTCTTCCTTCTTTATCTATATTAGTGGTTTGTGTTGCCCAGCCAAGACTAGCCAGCCCATAGGCCAGAAATACGGTGGCTGTGGATTAGAACTTTGAACCAGAACTGGAGGAATCCATGCTCCCATCAGCCACTATAAATCTCCCTTAGAAGAATCATTAAATGCATCTGAGTGTTTTTCTGTTTGGTTGAGATCGTTGATGGATAGTTGGATGACTCTGGATATGCACACTGACTTGGTCTCTGTCTCTCTGTCCTTTTCTCTTAGTTTCTCTCTGTCTTTCTGTGTCTCTGTCAGTCTCTCTCTACCTTCTCTGTGTTGCCTGCCAAGTGCTGAACTGCACTCCCAGCCGTAGTTCTCTCATGTCCTTATCTTGGGTAAGTTATTTCTATTTTCTTAGCCTCTCTTTACCTTCTGCAAAATTGGGAGATGCAGCACCTATTTTAATGGGCTGTTGGGAGCAGTAAGCAGGGAATCTAGGTAAAGAGCTTGGTGCAAGGCCTGCACAGAGCCTACACCTATCTGGCAGTTTGGTTGTTTGCCATTATTGTTCGATCAACAAATGTAAGACCCAAAGGAGGCCATAGAGATAACCTTCTCCAGCTATCTTGATGAGAAAATGTAAACAAGCAAATGCTTTTAGCTACCCTTACCAGCACCATAAGGAGAGGCGCGGCTCGAACTCCAGCGCATGGCTCCTGCTCACAGACATCTTCTGCTTCACTTTGTCACCCCTGTACTTTACGGTATAGAAATCTGAGCAGTAAAGAGGGAGAAGGTGGGCCCCAAAGAGCATGCATGCCCACCTGGCCGTCGGAACTGAGTTTTGATCTTCCCTGCACTCTCATCCAGGGTCACCCTACACAGGGGTGAGGCCAGAAGAAGGCCTGGGTGCACAGACACAAAAGACACCATCTCTTTGAGTCCTTTCCGGAACCACAGCCCAGAAGGCAGACTAAGGTCGGGGTTGCCGAGCACCTTGAATATGGCAGCACAGGGGGGCCTGGATCTGCCCCAACGCCTCTCCTCCAGCCCCACTGGCAGGCGCCCCAGGTGGAAGTCTGCAGGGATCCTCCACCACTGCCTGTGCGCAAGCTGTCCTGTGTGGCTCTCCCCACCTGAGTGCCACCTCCCGCACACTCCCTGGCCTAAGCCTGGTCCTTCCCATAGTACATTCAAGGGGCGAGATCTACATAGACCCTGAATACTGGTTTAAAGTCATCTGGGCCAAGAACATGAGGGTCTAGCACTTGTGCAGGGGGCCTAGAGGAGTGTATATGAAGGCCCTTTGGCCTGCCCTGCTCACTTCCTGGGCCAGTGGGCAGGTGGAGGAGAACAAAGACAAGTCTTTCTGGAGCATGGAGTCTAGGGACAGGACCCTTCTTGTTTTTTTTTTTTTTTTTTTTTTTTTTTTTTTTTTTTTTTTTTTTTTTTTTTTTTTTTTTTTTTTTTTTTTTTTTTTTTTTTTTTTTTTTTTGCAGAACTGGGTTTTGAACTCAGGCCCTGGCCCCCTACAGGATCCTTCCTGTGTGAAGGGTGCTGAGGACAGCACTGCTCTGACTTATCACTGAGAGCAGTGTGGCATTCACCCTTTTCACCTGTTGGATACCTGCCTCCATCAGCTGAGTGTGGAGATGAATCTGTTGGCCTTAAGACCTGTTTCCTTTAGGATCTGCTGGATCCAACATGTCCCCAAGAGTTAGATTGTTCTGTTATATAGAAAACCACTCTCCCCACCCTGGGACAGTCCACCTAGCACCACCACTGTCCTGTGTCCTGCAGCCTGGTTTCCAGGTGGCTCCAGGCTGGGTTGGTGGGACTGTGGGCCTCTCTTCTGTCCCATCCAAGTGCACAGGTGAGAAGCTGCCTCTGTACTATGTGTACAGTGTTCCTGAGAACTGGAAAACAAAACCCCGTGAACCAGTGAAGGTGGTTGGGCTGACTGCAGCAGGCCTTAGGAACGGCTGGCCTTCTGTCCCCAGCTTGCAGGTTTCCTTAGCAAATGTTGGCAGAAGGCCTAAGTGCTGGTACTTCACCCAGAAGAAAATGGTAAGAGCAGCACCTTCACTGTCACGGAGGAGTCTCAGGTCTTCACCCTGGCCACGGAATCATCCCAGGGAACAGCCGGGGGAAGCAAAGCTCAGAGGCAGGCACTTGGGCTGGGGTCGGGTGTACACATATACCTGAATCCGGCTTCTCGGGGACAGTCACAGCATGCTTTTCTTTGGACAAACCTCCAACAGGAGGGTACACATGCCATATGGGACTTTTTTCACCTACCAGTCCCGGGGGAACTATGCTTCTAGATAAGGAGGCTGAAGCGCTTGCCTTCCCCGGCAGTTCCGCCTGCTTCTCTCTGGAATTGTCTCAAGCCAGCCTCCCTGGGCCGCCTGTGCTGCAACCAGTGACTTGCTGACTGCCTCTCCTGGAAGGGACCAGGAAATTCTGGTCACCCTCATGGCAGCTGCGCCGTTCCTCCTCTCCTCCTCCATGATGCTGGTTGGCTTTGGCGACTTGAGGTCGCCACAGCGAAGGTCAGAGGGATAGGTCACCGCTTGTGAGCCACTGGCCGAGCCCTGCCGAACTGTTGGCACTCTGCTTTTCTGTACCCCTTCTCTCTCCCTTCCTCTTTTCATGTTGCAGAGCCAGAGCATCCTGTTTTCAAAACATCAGGCTATTTTGCCACAGAGCAAGACATGCTCTGGTGCCTTCTGCTAAAGTTAAGACAATTCTTCTACTTCAAGAGGGCATGAAAGCCAAACACAGAAACCAGTGAGCGAGTCTTAGGCAGGATCTGCGGAGAGGCAGAGCCTGATGACATGCCGAGCGCATGTCGGGCTGCTGGCAGCTGCAAAGCCATGTCATTGCCATGTGAAGCTCCGCCCATACCTCTAATCCCAGCACTTGGGAGGCTGGCACAGGATGGTTGCCATGAGTTCAAGGCCAGCCTAGGCTACATGGCGAGACCTTTTCTCAAAAATTTATAATTTTTGTGCTATTCTATCTCCTTCAGACTACAGAAGAGTTAAAGGAAACAGTCCAATTAACAACAACAACAAAAAAAAAAATAGACAAAACACAGCCCCACCAAGAAAAAGAGAACAGGAAAGACAACTAGGTTTTCCTCCACCAGACTCAGAAACACCGGCCGCCACCGTTCACATGTAGAGGGGCACCTGTGCCTTCCCTAGCATGCAGCGCTGGCGCCCCCACAGGCATTAGGAAGTCTCGCATCAGAAACAAAACCCAGCGGTCGCTTGGCTAAAACAGGAGTAGGGACAGAGAGGTTTTGTTTTGCAAGCTGCTGTCTCTAAGCGGTCACCCACTGAGCTCACACTGCTCACTGGCACCTTGCCGAAGGCTGTAGGTGCCATCACATAGCACCCTCACGGGGCAGGCGCTGCTCTTCAGGGTGCTGGCTCAAGTCAAGGGCGCAGACCCACTTGGAGACACGATTCTCTAAGCCCAGGCTCACACCCATCCTTTTCTCCCTCTGTAGCTCTCCACACCCGTGTCTAGCTCCATATCTCCTGTTTGCGAAGAGCATAGCTTTTCTTTACTTTTCTTTCTTTCTTTCTTTCTTTCTTTCTTTCTTTCTTTCTTTCTTTCTTTCTTTCTTTTTTTTTTTTTTCTTTCAGAACCAGGAATTGAACTCAGGCCCTTGGGCTTGCCAGGGAAGTGCTTATTCTACTGAGCCATCTCCCTGGACCCAAGGATGGCTTTTCAAATGGAGACTTGGATGGGAGCCTCAAATCATTTCAACACCACAGAAAAGGGTTTGTGGGTTATTCTTGCTGCAGGTCAGGCAGTCACCCCCCAAACAGATTAAATTTCATTTTGGTAACAATGAAAACATGCTCTACTGCATTATATCATACAAACCGTGGTTTACATTATGCCTAAACTTAGCAAAACAATTGTCTGAAAAGTTAAGATGAAAAGCAGAATAGGGAAGTAAAGAAAGCTCTTTTTAATGAACTGAAATCTCCGCCAGCCGTCAGGTGGGCGCCCTTCCCCTCCAGGCAACTGCTCTGGCCAACAACCTTTCAGCTGCAGCTCTTGGAAGTAGGTGAGGCCACAGCCTTCTGGCTGAAGCTGTCAGGCCACCCTTTCTGGAGGGGGAGCTCTGTGCAGCTTTCCTCGCTCCCTGCCCTGACTCCATCTGGGGGAGCAGGGGCCCACACAGCGTTGGTGTCACGGTGCTCTCAGCTGTGATGCTGAACATGAATCAGTCTCCAGTCAGACCATGTCTCACGGCAGCATGCCAGACACATGTGTGCTCAGCATGCCAAGGCACCCCAACAGTCCCAGTGAAAAGGGAGGGGACTGCCACTTGCATTTCCACTGGGAATATCTTTACCTCCTCCTGCAGGAGGGTCCCTGCTTTTGCTTGGCGACTCCATGGGCTCACCACCTCCACAGAGGCAAAACCTACTGAAAACTGACCTCCAAACATTGGGTTTGCGTGTTGCGATGGACCCTTGTGCCCAGAGTGCCTGCTATCACTCCTACAGGCTGGGCAAGTGCGAAAGCCTGTGGAGTCCCACGGTGATTTGGAGAAGTTACAGGGTTCAAGCCCCCACATGGGGAAGCAGCTAGTTGAGTTTTACACCAGCCTGGAAAGTCCCTCAAGTTAGCCCTCAGCTGAGAGTTTCAGCGAAATCAGTAAATGACGCTTAAACTTCTGTGTATCCTCTTGATATTTCCACCCACTAACTTAAAACTCTGAACTCAAATTTCACCGAAGGTCTTATTTTTGACCTTTTATCGATCAGTAAACAAAGAGCTCCAGAGTGGGAAGATTCCCCCCACCCAGACCACCTCCTTCCAGAGTCTCCCAGGGATGCTGAGTTTCCTTAATCCAGACCCTTCAAACGGGCCAGTGAGACAGATTCAGAGCTGACACTTTGAACCCAGGGAAGGAAGAGGCTCTGGCCCTCAAGCTGGTCAGGGTTTACAGCCAGGTATCCTGCAAATCCGTCCCCAGCGTCCAAGATCCAAGACAATCTCACAGAGCTCCCAGCTGGAATGACGAGCCTGAAAAGGCACTCTTGGGAGGGTCTAGAGCAGCCACAGCAAATGCCAAACTGCAACCCCAAGCCCACTTGTTTATCTCAAAGCGCCAACACTGCTGTTGAACCTGAACATTGAGGTTTTAGTTTAGAAAAAAACTCATACATTAACATCTTTTGTCTTAAAAGAGAAACACACAGCACGCATGCCATAGGTTCACCACCACTAAGAGAAGTCCTTTGTCAAAGTATGTTTGCGTACTTTGAAACTCTAGAACTATTTCCTCCAAGGAAAAAGCACAAACAAAAACAACAGGCAACAACTCTCGCTATAACTTGCATAAATTAAAACTCCAAGCCTAGGTGTTAATTAAAAAAAATGATATGATAGAAACTTAAAGGTCTGCAAAAGTAATTTTGTCTAGATATAACCATTTTTTTTTTTTTTTTTTTTTTTTGCAGTGTAGGTGGAACTTGATCTCAATTTGAAAATCAGCAAGCTTCAGAAAAAACGCTCTGTCTCTGGAAAGTATACTGTTTCTTTTTTATCATAGGTCATGCCAACATCACAAAAGAAATGTAGAAAATCCCCAAATGTCCTTTTTCTCAGAAGGAGTTCATCAAATTTAAAAGGCAGATCATAGCAGTTCAAGTTATTTCCATGTCTAAAATATATATTAACACAGTGCCTCATTACAGTGTGACATTTACACACTTTTGCCCATCCAGATCTCAAGTTTTCTGACAAATGGAAAAAAGAAAAAAATAAAAACAATCCAGTATTACTAGAGCGAGCTGGAAGCTCCAGTGTCAGCGTATCTGAAGTACATCAACTCAGTAACTTTGGTTTTAGACCTTGAAGCTTCCGGAGGGTTTTTAACGGCGGCGGCTGCAGCCGGGACTCGAGCCCCTGCCCCGCAGTCTGCAGCCCCAGCACAGATCGCGGGCCCCGCTGCCCGGGCACGACCTCCCGGCCCCGCCGCCCGCTTACCTTGTTGGAAGCCATCTCGCTGACGGAGCGGTAGGTCTGGATGGTCTCTAGCTGGTCCAAGCACCAGTCCAGCTCCTCCAGCGTCTCCATTGCTAACTTCTGGTAAGGCTCTTCTGCAAACAAGCACACAGGC
This sequence comes from Ctenomys sociabilis, assembly GCA_004027165.1. Classification (NCBI taxonomy): domain Eukaryota; kingdom Metazoa; phylum Chordata; class Mammalia; order Rodentia; family Ctenomyidae; genus Ctenomys; species Ctenomys sociabilis. The sequence continues at coordinate 128,161 of PVKA01001481.1, forward strand.
ACGAAGTCAGGCTGCAGCGGCTGCAGGCTGTCCATGGCCGGGTTCACGCCGCCGCCGCCGCCGCCGCCGCCGAAGCTGCCCCCTTGCCCCTTCATTATCGACTCGCGCCTGCCTCCCAGCTCGCTCCCCCGGGAGGACGAATCACCGCGGCGCTCGCTCCCGCTCACGCTCACGGAGGAGGCCGGCCGCGAGTCTGCCCTCCCCGCCCCTGTGAGGTGTCAGTAAACTCCCGAGAAACTTCCTCGGAGGAAGAAGGCGGGCCCTGCAACCCGGGCTCATCTGCATACATGCGCCCCGAAACGAAGGGCTGGGGCCGCGCGTTTGCGCCCTGCCTTAGTCATCCCGGGGCTCCGGACGGTGCGTGATGTCATTTCTGAGTGTTTGCGCGGGAGCGGGAAAGGAGCGCAGCTTCTCCTTGCTTCGCTTTGCGCCTAGCTGGAGCGGGGCGGTGGGAGGCGCGGGGCAGAGGGCGATCCCTACGGTAAACACCCGGCGCCCATTCATTCCAGGACGGGACCATTCCTGTTGCAATAACTTTGGATTCAGCAAAGCTGGAGCCGCAGGAGCCAGAACTGCAGGCTGTTCTTTCCGCTCCTCCAAATCTCTCTTTAATTAGAGGCAAATGAGGTCTCCCTGATAAGACTTTCGTCTAAGAGAAACTGTCTGGGGCTTTAGGCGAACACGTTTCTTGGCCCGGGAGTTTCACAGCTCTTGATGTACTAAACAAAGCAAAAACCTCCCTTCTGCGAGGGCCCGGGTCACAGGGAAATTCTGAACCAGACTTTCAGGTGGAGCCCGCTGAAGACGTGGGTTTGAGTAAACCAGGAGGCTCTGACGGGCCTCGACAATCTGCCTCTCTGGAAACATTCTAAGGACACCCTACAAAAATACTGTGCAAGATCCTGTTTTCGCCAGACAATTCAGACTTTTCACTTATCCACAACACACCATTGCACATTCAACAGTCTGTGGGTCTAAACAAAAATACGTCGGGTTATTGACTTAAGAAACCTATGTAAATAAACAGTGCATTAATTTAATAATGCTAGATGAATTAATGAAGCGACAGACAGTTACACAAGCGGACAGACTCTCACACAAGGTTGGCTGTTTGTCAAGGGGAGCAACACCCATTGATTTGACCGGTTGTTCTGGAGTGTAACCATACGATAGGCACTAATGAAACACTGAAAAAACAATCTTTTGCAGAGGTCTAATGTAACATACCTGCCAGATTTAGAACACATTTTTAGACAGTTATGCCAAAATCCTTGTGGGATCATATAACTTTTTATTATTATGTGAATACTTCTATGTGCATGTGGTGTTCAGATAGAAGCAACGTCTCCCAGTGAGTGGAACCCTATTGCAAAGAACTGCTCCTCTGTTTGAACCCCAACATGCGAGACACTTCCTGATAAACAAGGGCTGACGCTCAGTGTCCTGTATGTCATACTTGAAACCCACAAAGCCGCTAAAGGTAACTTCCTCTATTTTTTTCATGCTCCTCAGAAATACACAGACAAGAATTGGGGTGTTTTTGATAAAACTCTTCCAGCCAGACTTGCACACCTCCTTCTGTTCTTCATTCCTGCAGCTCCACCTCCAGACAGAGATTCCTCTCTCTCCCTAGTCTGGAATACGCCCTGCCTCCTGGGTTTCTTTCCAGAAGAGCCCTTTTTCCAAGGAAGCTTTTCCCAAAGGCACAGAGCCCTTCCATCCTTATTCACTGCCCTGGTGCCTCTACTTTACAACCCATCGTTCCTTTGGGCCAGGGTCAGGCATTCACCCCAATCCTGTCGAAGGTTTCCTCAGAGCCCTGGGAATCAGCTGATAGACTACTGAGTGATAAGGCAGCTTTCTTCTTAAGAGAGGGAAGAAAGCGATCATACTCCCACTCCAGCTGTACGTAGGAAATACAGTAATTGTACAAGCAGAAAGCAAAGAAAGCGACCCTTGGAAGCTCCAGCGATTGGGCACCACAGCCCACTCGGGGCCCTCTCGGGACAAGCAGGCAGCCCCTTCCTCCTAGCCTGCTCCAAGCCAGATGTGGATGCCTAGCTGACAGGAGCAATCTTGACCCACCCCTTGCTTTCTGTCAGGCCAGCCACAGTATTTTTAAGCAAAAGTCATTCCATTTTGAAGTTAGACTCAACTGTCCTACCTTCTTAATGCACAGCCGCACTTCCTTTGCATGGCCCTCCATGCGGTTGCTGAAGCGGGGGACACGGTGGGCACAGATATGAATGGATATGCACGGCTTGGGTGCCAGTCACCGACCGCTCCTTCCTGCTCTCCCAGGAAAGCACCAGCGTGGCTCAGGAGAGGCCTGCGTGCTGAGGTCCCCCTTCTGGAGTCAGTCTCCAGCAGACACACAGGGCAACCCTGGAACAATGGCAGCCAACGTGCCCATCAGAGTGTCACTGGGAGAAAGGCTGGCACATACCAGCTCTGGAGAGAGTCAGGAAGTCTGACTTTCTTCTCTTAAACTGACTGTGTGATGTAGGAGCTCAGTCTCCTACATCTGTAAATTAAAAATAAGAGCATCCATCTTATGAAGTCATGGAAGGGGTAAAGGCCATGGAGTCCTTAGATGGTCCATGTGCAGGGCTAGCTAGCAAGGTCACTCAGAGAGGCTCTGTGGCCTGGCACAGGACGAACACGAGTGTGAGCTCCAGCGGGCAGGGAAGCTGCAGGGCCACACCAGAGGAAAAGTGCAGGTTCCTTACTCAGATGGCAAGAAAAAGTGTGCCGCTCTCAGAGGTTTCCAGCATTTGAAGATTTTTTTCTCCTCTCTCTTACATTTTCTTTCTATTCTATGATGTTTTCCTAAACTTATTAAAAATATTTTTAAGCGGCAGAAAAGCTGCAAGCATGTCAACGGCCCACAGGCCCCACATCCTGGCTTCACCGAGGTGCACACCTTGTGCTGCTCTGGGGCATGTGCCACAAAGGGCAAGGCTCAGCTCACCTCCTGGTCCTTCTGGCACGGGATCGTACCCGGTGAGTGCAGCTCGCAGCTGGCAGGAGACTCACAGCTTGCCACCTGGGGTGCACATGCAGCTCACCAGCTGCTGGGCCTCTTCCCACCAGCCCGCTCTCCCCTGGGCAGGGAAGGCTTCTGGGAAAAGAGTAGGGGTTCTTCCCGTGGCTACAATGTAGCATTCTAGCACAGGCAGCCCGTTACTTACTTGGGGCTCCAGAGTCCTCCCATCTCTTCCCTGGGTCATGCTAGGGTCAGAGGTGATACTAATGGTAGGTATGGCACTGCAGAGTGGCCAACCAAGGACAGGGGCAGCTGGGAGAATCAGGGGCATTCTGAGAATCAGCTGTGCTGAAGGCAGATACTTCCTGCACCTGCATGTAGGCCCCTGCTGGGATGTGGGGAAGTGGGGTCATGGGTGGAGCAGAGAGAAGAAGGTGGGGGTGATTCCTGGGGTGCTGGAGGTCACCAGAGGGCGAGCACAGCTGTGACCCTGAGGCTGAAGATGTAGCTCAGTGCTACAGCTCTTGCCTAGCGTACCCTGGGGCCTCTTTGATCTCTATTACCACAAAAATGAAAAGCTCAAATCAATAAACAAACAACACTCCAAACTGTGAGAACCTGCACAGGAGACACAGGACGGGGAGGTGGCAAGAAGTGGGTAGGGGGTTGGAGGCAAGGCTCCAAGCTTTGGGCAACTATTGTGCTGTCTGATTAGACTGTACTTATCAGATAAATATTCAAAGATAGGTTGGGAGTCTCAGGACCGCAAACCTGGAGCCATCTGAGCGTGGGGGCTCTGCGACTGCATAGGCTATCTGCTCTGAAGGCTCTCACTGAGAAGAAGCCAAGTCTCAGGTGCTCCAGGACAGGCGGCGTGACCAGGTCATCACTGTCATGCAGTCTGTCTGGGGAGGAGCAGGGCAGGCAGCTCCCTCCCCTCCCTCAAAGCTTTCCCTCTCTCACTCAGGCAAAGGGAGACTTTCTTCTGCGCGAGGTCTTGTAAGGATTGTAGCTGACCCTGAGAAACAGGAAGAGCAAACAGATGAGCAGTCAGCATGCATGTTCATCTGGTGGCAGGACATCAAAGAGCTCTTTTCCGAGGAGCTCCAAACACACTGCTCATGAATCCTTGCAACATCTCTGGGTGACAGCCGTGGAAGAGGTGTGATTAACTAATTCACCGTGAGGCACAGACTGGGAAGTCAGAGGTTACTAAAGTGCAGAGCACCCGCTAGGTTCCTGGCAAGGCTGACTCGGATCTAGGAAGTGGAGGACTCGGTGCAGCACTGGGAAGCGCACACATTCCTGAAAATGCTGCCTTAGAGCTACAAGCCACCCTCCGGTCTTTTCTACGTAAAGTTGCACAACTTCTCTAAATGCTGTCAGCCCCTGCGTCTCCTCTTCAGTTTTCTGATCCACCTAACACAGCCCTACACGAACACCCGCGCAGTGTTTACTCAGAAGCCCTGGCAGGGCTCTCACTCTGTGCTTCAGCGGGTGACCTCAAACAGGTTTAACTTTCGGAGGGTAACTTTCCTTCTCTAAACTGAAGGAAAGAAAACTATCCTACTCTCATGGGAAGGCAGGTAGGAGACTACACACAAAAGGCACACAGCAAATCTTCACTGTACACTGGTGCACATCTCTCCTTCATCGCTACAGATGGGGCAGAGGAGCTCTGCAGAAAGTCATGGAGAAGTGGAACGCCAGCAAGTTGCACGCTTTTACCAAGTAGAGATTAGAGCTTTCCCACTGCGAACTCCTTGAACCACATGGCTTTGTGTGTGTGTGTGTGTGTGTGTCCATGCCAATCTTGTAGTAGTAGTGGTAGTGTGTGTGTGTGTGTGTGTGTGTGCATATGCGTGTGTGTCCAGAGAAGAGCAATGACAGGCAGGGGCCATCAGGAATCTCTGCTAGCCACAGTTACCTGTGCACAGTTACCAAACACACAGAACAGGTTGTGGCAGGGCTGCAGGCAGAGCCGAGTGGGTAGCAGGCCTCGGCCTCCCAGGAAGCTGTCTCTGCACTCGGCTATCAGTGTGTGACCCAGTTTCCCCACTGATCTGGAAAGGGAGGGGCAGAGGCCCTTTATCTGATGTCGTTTAACTTTGCAGCAGTCCCTCTCATTGTTCTTACTCTGGACAGGGAGAGTGGCAGCTCCCTCCCCAGACATACACAACCGGCCTCCGAAGCACTGCTACACTCCCCAGGCACATGCAACTCGCCAGCGACTGCTACACGCCCACTGCACACGCTTGCTCCAAACCACATCACACTGCGGCTTTGCTGCAGTTCTGGAAGAATCACGAACCTGTCTGTCAAACCTCTCCTCACTTTTTACTCTAAGTGCATAAAGATGCAAATGAGCTTTCGCTCATGGGCCTCTCTGAGTTGCATTTTTCCTATCAGATGAGGCGGTGACTATTTATACGGTTATATTCATGGTTCAGTGAATTAGAATTAGTGTCATTTTTGTGACAACAGGGGTAAACCTCCTAAATATAAATGAAAAGAAAAAGAAACCATGTTCTAAAATGTACATTTAGAAAAGTATGTTTCAACTTATTTGAAATTGCAATTCAAAAGAGGTAAAAACTAATCATAATATTAGAGATCAAAACAGCGGTCCTCTGGTGGGCAGGTGACAGGTGGGCTTGGGGGCTTGTCGTGGGGCTGGCAGTGATCTTCTCATTGGTCTGGATTCTGTCTAAGTGCGTCTGTTCATTTTAAAAAAATCACCCCCTTCTGCGCTTGCCATTGGGTCTCTCTCTTTCTGGTTTTCTCTGGAAAGTACCCTCTATGGAAAGCTGAATTTATAAAAGAGCAGGATTTCTCAACACACATTTCCTTGTCTTTGGCTGGGCTACAGCAAGTGGGCGTCTGTAACAGACTCTGAGTGAGCGTCACACTACTGATCCACGGCCAAGAAAGGGGCTGAGTTCAAGATGACACAGACGCTGTCATTAGTGCCAACAGCAGTGAGGCACACTGGCACCTGACGAGCCCCGGCAGTCCCGACCCTGCCGAGTATCAGCAGTGTGACCCCACACAGCACAAGCAGCTCATTGCGCTTCTGTTGCCTGAGACAAGCCGGCTTCAGTGTGCTGCGAGGGTTATATGGATCACCCTGCACCAAGCAACTGACGCACTCAGGAGCTTTTTCTTCCTTTCGCATCCCTTTCCCTCATCCTGAATTATTTTCTTTAGGGTGGATTTGCAAATTTGATAGCTCTATCAGCGAAGTTTTGCCCTAACTCTAGGCACAAGAGTGTGTGTAAGTTTGGCCATGAAACCTCTCCCACTGCGTGACTTAAAAGAATGGTCTCCTTGGTGACCACCTAAGGTTAGAGTTTGTTGATGTCCACCAAATCCTAACAGACACCCCAGCACAGTGGTACATCACACGTGGAGAAGTGTACAGAAAATGCTGCCTGTATTCATGTGTCTATGGATTCATTCATTCATGTTTTCATTATTCATGCATTCATTCATTCATTCTGCAAAAGCACATTGAACATCTGCTGCCGAGTGGGGGGCAGCACTGGGGAAGCTGCTCGGGAAGTGGTCCAATCACCACACTGAAAGGTTGTATTAGAAACCCCTCCTCTGCCCTCTGGAGGGTGAGCCCCTGGAGCTAGCACCTTCTCCGCTCTTCTGATCCTTGGACACGAGAGGTCTGGATTCACAGGTGCATTTCATTCCATGTGTGATTCCAGCCTTGGGCACAAGCTTCCTGCTCACAGATGCCCTTAGTGCTTCCCAACAGGCTCTCAGGGTCTTGGAGTTAGCACATGGATGTCGTGCTTGGATTCCTTTGCACTATACTTGTCAAAATGTAAAAAGTTTCTAACATAAAGAGACAAGCCTCCCCTTATGTAATGGTGTGAGACTGAGAACACCAGCTGCTCACTTGATGGCCTTGGTTATGACCTTTCTGATCAGTAGTACCTTTCTTTGTCATGAGTTGTTATGCCGAAACCTATATCTTTTCTTTTGTGTGTTTAGTAAATGAAATGCGCCTGTCTTTGGGTGCACCATTTCAAGAAGGCATAGTATTTTGACCTAAAGTAACGCTTTCGTAGACCAAATCATAGGAGCTGCAGAACCCTTATCAACTCTACAGTGCAGTTCTTTTGAAGGAAGGATCTGTGAGCCCGGCATGGCTTTTATTTCAGCAGGAGTGTGTTCATGTGTCTTTATGAATATGCAGCTTCACAGCTGCATGTGACAGAGCGTTGCTCTGGGTGGGTTTGCTGAAGGACAGGCTCACAGCCCTCAAGGGAAGCGACGGGGAAAAGCAGGTCATTTCTGTGGTCTTCAGCGAGCTTCTCTAAGACTAGGGAGAAGAATTCCAGTTACAACCAGCCTTTGTACATGTAACCCGACAGCTTGCCAGGCACTTTCACTTGCCGTTCTCAGTTTTTCCTTGAAAAAGTAAATCCCACGAGATAGAAACCTAATGATGATACACATTTTCCATTATGCAGGTGAGAAAGCTGAGGCTTGGCCCTATGCAGCAGGGTGCTCACCCAGGAGGAGAGGAAGGGAGGCTGGGAGCAGGGGGTGCTGGAGGGAACCAGACCCAGAGAAGATGAGGACATGGGAGAGGGTACGTGAGAGAGCAGATCATTCTGCTGGTTCTACGTTCTGCTAAGTCCTGCTGTCCTGCTGGGCTAAGCCCCAGGGCCCATTTCAGCAATGGTTTACGCTACTCTTTCTTCTTTCTCAGGATGGGGTGCAGCTAGGTCTGTGGAGCCAGCCTCCTGGCATCTCTCTTTCTCCCTTTTGACCTATTTTGCACTCTTTCAGTGACTTTGCTCTCCCCCAAAAAATGCGTTCCTGGAAAACTCAGGCTGAGACGTTGGCTTACCAATCAGAATCTGTGCTTGCTCATTATAAACAGGGACCTCCAGCTCAAAAGAAAGTATCCACTGCACCAAGCTTAAAGATCAGCCACACAGAGCAGCAATTTGCATTCTGATTATTTGTCTGACAAATCAAACATTCGCAAGAAAGGTTTGTCAAGAGTATAAAGCTAAGTACTGCAATCTTGAAATGGACTGTTAGGGCTTGTCTGTCCTAGCCCCACCTCTTGTTATTATCTAAGCATGGAGAGATTTTCTTTCCTCTCTTCCTTCCTTCCTTCCTTCCTTCTTTCCTTCCTTTCTTCCTTCCTTCCTTCCTTTGTCCTTCCCTCTCACTCACCATCCTTTCTTCTCTCTCTCTCTCTCTCTCTCTCTCTCTCTCTCTCTCTCCCTAGAAGATAAATCCAGGGCCTCTTAAGTGATCTACATCTCCAGTCTTTCATTTTTACTTGAGACAGGGTGTGACTGAGTTTCAAAACTGCTCAGGGTGAACTTAAACTTGCAATCTTCCTGTCAGCCTCCGAGAGTGCTGGGATTACGGGTGTGGGCTACCACACCTGGCTTGAGAAGTTTATTAAGTTGTCTGGCTCTGGGTTTTTGGCCAGGTAATGAGGGCAATAACTGTGTCCATTGGGATGTTAAATCTTAATTGATGATGAGGTAGTATTAAGAGTTGGGGAAGCTGGAGGAGCAGGAACCACAAAGGTAGCAAGAGCAACCCTAGCAAGGGCTGAGAAGACCTACTGTAGCTGTCCTTGGGCTTTTATGAATATGCAGCTTCGCAGCTGCACGTTATAGAGCATCGCTGGGGGGGGGAGTTTGCTGAAGGACAGGCTCACGGCCCTCAAGGGAAGTATTCACTGCACCACCTACACCTTCCTGTCCCTCCTTCCCTGAGAGCACACACCCTACATCTTCTAAGGCCACCTTGAGCAGGCAGGAAGCACCCAGGATGACCTTCAGACCCTGCACCCACAGGCACGTTAGTCTTGCTCTTCTGGCCTCCAGAACTGTGAGAAATGCGTTTCTGTTCTTTGTGAATTACTCATGCTCAGATGTTTTGTTCTAGCCACAGAGATGGACTCAAAACCTTATTTTGTAAATCCCCACGGCTTACAAGGGAGATGATGGAGGTCAGAACCATGTAGCAGCAGTGGTGGAGATGGAGAGGTTGCTGGGCTTGAGGCATTCAGGAACTGAAACTGTTTGGCTTCAGGGGCAGTGGTTTGGTTGTTGACCAAATTCACAGGTGCCTCAGCTTTTGGGCCCAGCAGTGGGACTTTTTTTTTTTTTTTTTGGTACTGGGGATTGAACTCAAGACCCTATGCTTGCCAGAGAAGCACTTATTCTGCTAAGCCATCTCCCTGACCCCAGCAGTGGGACTTTGATGCATGTATTTTGACTGTATTCAGCTGATACAAATCCAACTTACAAGAATCTGCTAACAGATCAGAGGCCAATGCATGGGTGAGGGGAGTTATTTACACAAAAGAGAATCCTATCTTGTGCCCATGTCATACTCTTCTACATTAGAGACCAAATTATAATACAGGCTCACTGTGTGAGTGAAACATCGGAGCAGAGAAGTTAGTTGGATGGTTTAAAAGGAGGCTTTCCTCTTGGCTGGTGTGCTCAGCTGCAGCAGAGACTGCAGTTGTTTCTGCTTGCTCATTCCACTCTGCTGAAATGGCTTCTCAGGTCTGTCCTAACTTGTGCTTAACTTAGGACACAGCAGCCTATGGTTATCTCCTACCCAGCTGCCCTCCGAGTGTCCTGCAGGAGGATGAACTGCAGTCCCCCGAGCTGTGTGTGTTCCCTGTGTATTTGGTGCAGGGGCTTCTCTCCCTGTGTAGCCGCTCGCCTCCATGAGAACAGGCAGCAAGTGTTTATGGTTGCTCTTTTATTCAGAACAATGTCTATTCCTTAGTGGTAGCTCAAAAAATACATATGGACCCATGGTTTGCTCCACATAGCAGAAGGCGGGCTAGCCATTGCCAAAGGGACAGGGGCTTGTTGAAGACTCCATGTCAAAAATTCTTGTTCTTTCTTTCTCCTTTTTGCAGGTCTGCAAATAAACCACTTTCTTGTGCTGATTATGTAAGTACTGCGCGCTAACCGATTGCGCCACTGGAGCTTCTTTTGTGCTGATTATTACTGAGCAGCAACCCATGTCTTTTGCATCCTTGGTTAGAGCTCCAGATTCGCTGGTTTTCACAGAGGGAACATGCTACCTTTTCATGAGACTTCTACAAAGCTATCTGCAGATTTCATTATTTAACTCTCACTAGTAGCCATAGATAAGAAACTTCGTGCAGGCTTTTATTTAACTAATGTTATTAGAAGGCCAAATGGGGTTTTCAGCTATTATACGAAACATACAGGCAGAGTTCAGAGTCAATGGAGACAATTTAAGAAAACAAGAAAAGGGAAACCAGGAGATTGAGAAGCCAGACGAAGAATGGGTGGAATTTTGAGCAATGGAAAATGAAAAAAAACAATAGACCACTCAAAGAATGCTATGAAGTTAGAGACATGTTCTGCCTGGGAAGGTCAGATGCGTCAGTCCTGTGTGATGAGAGCGCTTGGTTTGAGTAGAGTGGGAGAGACTCACAAAAGGAACATAGTTACAGCCAGATCTTGGAGAGCTTTTCATGCTAGACTGAGGACTCAGACTTGATTTGGCAGACACTGGGGAGCAACTGGAAGTTATCACAGAAGAGGGGCACATGCAGAGCACTATATAAATTTCTTAATGCCATTGTAGCTGTGTAATGCTTTGCAGTTATAGATCGTTTTCTTATGTACCATCTCTGTTCATGCCTTGAAAGAGACCTCTTATTATTTCTGAACTATAGAGGAAGACACGAGCACAGAAAATGTCAGGTCCCAACCCAAATCCATCACTGGGAAAGGCAGAACCCATGACTTGAATCTAGGCTTTCAGCGTGCAGGTTCAGAGCTGCTGGTGCAGGCAGCCTAGAAGATGTCCTGGCCATCTGACTGCAGGAAAGCTGTACGATGTGACAGAACATGCATGATGGATATTTAGTATCAGAAATCGTCATCTGTAGCAAAAGCTCAGAGCTTCAGAATCAACATGGCTTCAAACTAGACTGTTACCAGAGGGCACAGAAGCAATTTATGTCTTACACGTGACTTCATATTTAGAATGAAAGTTGCCAAAGAAATTTCAAGAATCAGTGAAGAGGAATAGAAGGAAATGTATTTGTTGTTGATCATAAATATGGGGACTGGGAAGGAACCAAACTGAAGCGTTCCAGTCTCCTGAAACATGGCCAGCTAAAACTGTCATTTGTCTATAGGAAAGAGGCCTTACCCAGTGCAACCTGGGGCGTGTGTTAGCTCACAGGGCTCAGGGTAGCTTAGCCACCTTTGGGGATGGATGCTGCCTTTGATCCGATGTGGTGTGTGAGGGCAGAAAGCCTGTGCAACACACCTGGCCTGGCTGACACGGCGTTTTTAAGCTGGCTTGTTTCCTTCTGCAATCAGAGGCATTAAAGTCATCTCTCCTTTTACACATGAGGTAATTAAGCTCGTCAAGGGGAAGGATCTTGCTTGAGATGCTGGGTTTCTTGGCGCCGCGCATCATGAGGAGGCACTCAGTGGCTGAGATGCGCTCAGGAGGATGCAAAACACACAGCTGCGATGACGCAGCTTTTCAGGCCGAGCCTGAGCAGAGGGTGTAGCACAGCTCACGGGACATCCACATGTGACTGCCTGCTGAAATGGCGACAGCAAACTAGGTAGAGCACGTGGTTAATGTTGGCTGTGTTTCTTTCTTTCCAGGGAATTGGCTAGAAAATAGTGAACCACCCAGAGGCTGGCTTCGTATTTCCACAGGGTGCACAGCTCCACATCCTAAGTTCAGAGCTGAGGCTTAAGTGCTCACTCTGCTTTCTGCCCGCTGTACTGCAAATGCTCACCTGGAAAAGGGCGACACAGTGACAAATGCCACCAGTATCTACTGAATGCTGAGCACTGCTTTTAAATATGTTTGGTCCTCTAATTTAATCTCCAGCATAGGATGACATTATATATATATATATATATATATATATATATATATATATATATACACACACAAACTCAGGAAATGTCAGGTCCCAACCCAAATACATAACCAGGAAGGGCAGAACCCCAAGACTGATCTAATATATATATTAGATCACTTTATTTTATAGATGAAAAGCCAATGCAGTAACTGTCCCAGGGCCAGAAACTTAGAAGAGCCTGGTTTAGGAGCTCTGTATCTGTGCTGCTCACACTTCAAGGTGGCTCTCAGAGGAACTGGTCCCAGGTGACACTGCAATGGCCTAACTTTACTTTTGGTCTGCTGCAAATCAGTGTGCATACCTGAGACTCTGCGCTTTATCAATCCCCGCACCACCCCTGGGAAGTGGTTACGATCCTCTTGCACAGCCCAGCAAACTGAGGTCCAGAGAGGCGCCTAGTCTGCCTCAGGTCACAGCAGTAAGTGCATGCTGGAACGGGACTGGCTTGCTCAAGGCAGCCTGAATTCTAATTCAAACTCGGCATTTATCAATATAGCAGACTCTGAATCTCCTGGGGTCAGTTCTCAGGCACAACTCGTGTGTGTGTGTGTGTGTGTGTGTGTGTGTGTGTGCCTCCCCAGGGTGGCCTCTGGTACTTGTCCTTTTGGGAATTGCTCTGGGAAATTCCAGAGTCCACATCTCAGCTACTGGGCTTGGGGATTGCCAAAGTACTTGAATGTTGTTTCCTGGAAGTCCTACCTCCTTATCCACTTTTGGGAGCTGATTTTTTTTTTTTTAACAAAGGAAAAGAAAAGAAGAAAAACACAATAGTTCTCTCCAGCAGCCTGCTGCATGGCTGACCTTTCATTTCCCCCATCACGCTGAGACTTGGTGAATAAAATCTTTGGTCTTATTCAACAGAGAGAAGCACAGACTCCAGAGATAAGACAGCCAATTTGGAAGACTTTCTCAGCAAACAGCTAAGTGGCCTAGGCTGTGTCTAAGGTGCACAGGGTGGGGACCAAGGAAAAAGCTGGAGACTGTGGGCTCCAGAGCAATTCAGGACTTTGCTAGGAGCTACTGGATGCCAAGGAAGAGAGAAGGATGGAGCCACGTGGCTCTTGGGCTTGGGAGTCTGTGTGCGTGCATGGAAAGCCTAACTCTGTGCTTTGTGCAGCCTCTGCGGGTTGACAAACAGTCGCTTTATGGGACTGTTTCAGGACTTCCAACAAAATATAAAATTAGGTTCTGGGTTTCATGGCAACCAGGCTGACACAGTAGCAAACAAGAATGATTTGAAAATCAAAAGAGAAGCCAGTGTGGTATATGTCACAGCTAACTCATTTTCCTTGGGCCAGTTTCTCCTAATTTAGCAGGACTTCCACGCCTGTCCTAATTTCCCCTGGTTTGTAAGCTACGTCACTTCATGCTGCTCCAGACTTTGGGAAAACAAAATTTTGTATTTCAGCAGTGGTTTTCTTGGCATCTCTCCCTCAGAAGTATTTCACTTAATTCTTTTTTTTCCTTCTGCCTCCTGAAAAACTCATGGCCATGGGCTGGGCTTGCTCTTTCCCCATTTCTTCCTTTCCGATGCAGTGTCTACTACAGAATAATGCAGGGTCTGTTTAAAAGCAAGTAAAGATTTCAGTGTTTGGTCCAAACCAATATTTACCAGTGAAATCCTGCCAAAGTAAATGTACAAGCTAGGTAGAAAATCCTGGCTGACATCAATCTTCCCCAGATACACATCCAGGCACAGACCGTGGCCGTCCTGCACGACGCTTGTGACATTCGGGTCCCTTCTACCCCTCCACACAGTGGCTGCACTTGGAGCCACCACGGTGAAGGTCGAGTCCGTCCAGGTCACAGATTGACAGAGGAACTGCTTTAAGTCTGTTCTCTCCTCCAGGGCTGGTTGTGTCTTTGTGCTTTGTTCCAGCCTTTGGCATACAACGTCACGCTATCTAGTCATACAATGTCATGCTATCTTGTCATACAATGTCACGCTATCTTGTCATACAATGTCACGCTATCTGGCCATACAGTGTCACCCTATCTAATCATACAATGTCACGCTATCTAGTCATACAATGTCATGCTATCTGGTCATACAATGTTATGCTATCTGGTCATACAATGTCATGCTATCTAGTCATACAATGTCACCCTATCTAGTCATACAGTGTCATGCTATCTAGTTTGAAAGGTTACCTTGAATTAGAAAATTCTCTGACATAGTAGTGAACAAGGGGATACCAATCTTTTTTAAAAGAAAAATTGATGATATTACAAATCTTACTGGAGGAGCACAGGGCCGACATTGGGAAATTAGGTCAGTTTTGCTGACTGTTTGCTTTAATTTAGCAAACTTCCTGAATAGAATTCATTCCCTGATTGGATTCACTGAATGAACGAATTATGGGTACGCTCTGAATGAGTTTCAAGTAGGTGCAGTTTGGATTCAAAAGTTTTCTGAAACTGGGTAGCTAGGCCAGCCACCCCGGCTGGCAGCGGGCCGCAGCCTTAGCAGCCGGAAGGCAGGGGCGCGTGGGCAGCGATGAGGACTCCGTGGCTGGGCCAGCTGAGTTGTCTGAGCGGCAAGGCTCCCATCCTGCACGTCTGCCTAGGCGTGGAACTTGGGGCTATGCCCAGTCACAGGGTGTCGTTCATCAGCAAGGCTGGCCATGGAAATTGCCAGCGCCAGCCCTTGAGCAGTGCCTGGTAAACAGCGGGCGTTTAATAAATGCCTGCCGCAGGAGCAGTGGACATGTGCCGTGGCTGGATGTAGTGTGTGGGGCTGGAATTTTCCAGCCCAGATTTGGAGCAGGAACAACGCTGTGGCTGAGAGCGAGCAGGTCCCTGCTGTACCTCCAGATGCTAAGAGCTGGAAGCACTGTGGTGCTGGCAGGGGAAAGGGTGATGGGGCCATAGCAGCCAGCTGTGCAGGTCCCCACTGCCGGGTTGCACCTGGCAGTGATTTGGGAGGCTGAAGCAGGAGGGTGAGAGCAAGCTGGAGCTCAACAACCCGGACAACTGAGTGACCTAGTCAGAGTCTGTCCCAAACAAACAAAGGGTGGGGGTGGTGATCAGTGCTGCTTCAACCTTTTTTTTTTTTTTTGGTACCTGGGATAGAACTCGGACCTTGTGCTTGCCAGGCAGGCACTTAAGCAGTTGAGCTATCCTCTCTGGCCTTGCTTCAATCTTCAGGGCCTTAAAACTACCCCAAATTCCAAAATAACTCTGACCTTCTACAAAAGCCTTCGGTAGATTGACGAATAGTAATTTAGAGATGGTGATAGAGCAGGCAGGAGGGAAGAACTAACAGGGCAGGAAGGGTGGCCTGGTGTGTGCACTTAGTAGCAGATCATAGTTGGGGACACAGAGTGTGGAGGCCATGGACACAGCCCAAGCATAGGTGGGCACTCAGGAGGGATCCAGGCAGGCAAGAGAAGGGCAGAGTGGTGCTGCCGGGTTGCCAGAGGGGGCGCTCTCATCCGGTGGAGGACGAGTAGGGAGGAAGATGGAGATCACTTGAGAGGGGTGGGGGCCCCCTGAGTGGAGAGCTGCAGATCAGGCTGGCCGCCCCAGGTGAGGGGGCAGCAGCAGCGCTTCCGCAGGCCTTGAAAGTCATGCATCCTGCAGAGGCCTAGGCTAGGAGGCAGGTCGCACAGGCAGTGTCTGGAGGATGCTTCCCATTCGGAAACCACCACAATGCGGCAACTCAGGGGGACCCTGCCCTGGGGCTCCACAGGGAAAACAAAGACAGGGCTAGAAAGGGATGACTGCGGGCCAGATGGAAGAGAGGAGCTGTGAGCAAGCTTGGAAGAGAGCAGAGGTGTCTTCCTGCGAAGGCCCACAGGGTGGGAGGGCAAGGTTTCCGGCAGTGCAGCGTGGCAGGTGTGGGGGAGGGAAGACGCTAATCTGGACCATGCTGAGTGAGTTTGGTCCAATTCCCACTGGGCAAGAGGGTTTGGGCTGACTCTCCAGCATACGGATGGAGCCCCAGGCAGGTCAGTGTGAAGGTTAGGATGGCCCCAAAGCTGTGTGACCTCCTGAAAAAGGCAGAAGGCAGCTATTTATGAGACCTCAGTATGGCCTCAGCAGCACCTTGCTGTGTTCCAGGAAAGTCTAGGCTTCCGGCAACTGCCTGCTTCTCAGCACAAACACTTCGTGCACGAGGGTTCTCTGCTGCAGTATCTGGGAGGAAGCAGGCCAAAGCCCCCCAGATGGAAAAACCACTGAACAGAAAAGCCCGAGAGCACGGCTGTATTGCACCCAAGCCTTCAGTTCACAGGTAATGAGGCTTGGGTGGGGAGGAGGATGCTGACACGCCTAAGAAAACACAAGCACTTCCTCCACGAAGCAGAAAGAGACACAGGAAGGAGAAAAGACCATTCAAGACCAAATTACTTCACCCTGGTAGAGGTTGCAGGCAAGGCTCCCTGGAGCAGCTGGCCTGGCAAGAGACAGAGAAGGAAAGATAAATGCATTCTATGAAGGGAGCACAGTGCTTACAAGTGAGGAGACCAGAGGTTATGCGTTGCCTGGAGTGATTGCAGCCCTGAGGGACCTAAGGGCAGGGGAGGACAAGCTGGGAGGTGGGGAGGCACTGTCAGAGCTGTACCAAATGGCTGGGAGTTTTGGGAGGGTGAAAACCACAGAGAAGACATCCACAGAGCCCGATGCTCTGTAGAGTGACAGGCAGAGGCGGAGGTACGTGGAGAGCTCCAGAGGTGAGTGCACCTGGCAGAGGCCACACGGTGGCATTTAAGGCTGGGGAGCCCAGTCGCAGATGCACAGCCCTGCCATTTTTGCATGAAAGCACCATGGATGAGACACAGAACACCGCGTGTGCTGCGTTCCTGTGAAACTTCCCTTGCAAAGCCAGGAGGCTAGTGGCCACGGCTTACTACCTTTGCTATCAAAACTTTCAGAATCCTTACAACTCTTAGTACCTGGAGTAGACAGGATAACAGACCTTCAAGATTTTATCACTTCCTGTTCTCTCCTAAGCCTGTAAATGGAGCAGATAAGAAGAATGGGCCAATGGGCTGAGCTTGAAAACACGTGGAGAACTATTTTGAATTATTCGGCTGGGTTCAGGGTGATGGCCAGGTCCCTAAATGTGCAAGGGGGAGGCAGGATGTTGGTGTCAGCGATGCCAGGCAGGGACAGCTGACCTGTGGCCTGTGGAGGTGGATGGGGCCAGAAGCCAAGGAGTGCATGCATCCTCTGGAAGCCAGGAAAGGAAAACTGGGGACCCTCTTTAGCGTGTGCAGGAAGGGGCACCACCTTGCCAGACCTGGGCTGTGTGGTTTCAAGTTACCAAGATAGTGCCGAATAGGGTGGTAACTGAGCACCCCTGGGAGTGGAGCCTAGCCCTTTAAACTTTCTGAGAAGACTCAAGCCCTGGTTTTGAGGATGCAAGATGGCAGTGCTGTGCAGGTAAACACCTTGCTGGGGGCCAGAGGCACTTAAACCAACTTTTCTTCATTGGTCTTTCCTAGGAGTTCCTAGACCCACGCGCAGGGGGACTTGTCACCCTAGAAAGAGAGACTCCGGGTGGAGGGTAAAGGTGAAAGCTGCAGGCCCAGCACTCTGCCTGGGGCTGGGGCCTGTCAGGAGCTAGCCTTGACCTTCTATTCCCCTGGCAGTGGGCCACCCTCTGCCGCTGGCTGTGCCACTGTGCCATTTACGTCACGGGCAATACAGTTGGCTGCTTTCAAATGCGTGTTAGGAGGGAAAGGAGAAATCGATACTGCTGACATTTGACCAAGGAGCCAGCAGATGGGCTTGGGCAGGCTTGGCGCATGCGCGCATGCATACACTCC